>JZKD02S1826978.1:415810-429497 GCA_000966675.3 Picea glauca | reverse complement strand
TGTCTCCTTGGTATATATAGGAGACTAGGAGGTTTTAATGGCCTAAAGCCGACATAAATAAAATAACATTACTAATATAAATCACAACTAATGGCCTAAAGCCAACATAAATAAATTAACATTACTAATCTAATATGCCCCAATTAAGTGGTAATGAGCCAATATTAGGGCTTAACAAAGACTAATGTTCAAAGTAAGGACACTCGACAAAAATCCTCCAGGGGCCAAAGGTGTCAAGACGCAGAGGAAAAGTGCTACAGGGCTTGCGTATAAGGCATGCTTTAGATGGTTCAGTTGAGAGGAACATGGAGCTGGCATTAGGCCAAAGACGTGGGTATGCAAATGCGATTAATAAGACACACAATGGTAACATCCTTCAATGTAAGTTTAACGAGTCCAGATAAGGTAAGCTCAGAAGCTTTTCATATTTAGAGAGTTTGAAAAAATGTAAAAGGAGACTCCAATGGGGTACCTTTTTCAAAGGTAGTCTAGTCAGTTTGAAAAATGGGTAAACTAGCACCGACAAGACGTCTATTCAAAACCATTTTAACGAGTGTGATAAAGACAAGATCACTTGACCATTTTTTCATTTTTAAGGAGTCTCAAAAAAGATTAACTATGGACTCTGTCAGGAATGTTCTTCTAGACCATTTTAATGAGTGTGAAAGAATAAGGTCACTTGGCGATCTTTTCAATTTTAGAGAGTTTTAAAAGAGCTTAACTATGGACTCCGTGGGGGTTCCTTTTTCATAAATTTAGTCCCTCAAGCCCAGAAAAGGGGTAAAATTATACCTGAGGGTACTCTTTTAGAGAACTGAAGTTCCTTAGAGTATAAATTTGTTCATACAGTTGACCATCTGGACTGAAAAAGGGGTAAACTACTGCTAAACATAAGTGACTTCAAATTTCAATTTAACAAGCGTGAAAGGCCACAATATCACTCGGCAATCTTTTCATGTTTAGAGGGTCTAAAAATGGATTAAAAGAAGACCCGTTATGTTTTTTGGGAGTCCTAAGGGTGAGGTCAAGAGTGAAAAGGAATCATGCAAATGAGGCTCAAACTCGTAATCAAGAAGAAGAAAAAAGTACTCCTGAGCCTACATTCATTAGTGACAGCATGGACAACATAACGAAACCAGGATCTACCTAGGGAATCCATGTTCTGGTAAGCTCTACCAGCAAATCGTGACACTTCTAAAGTAGAAATGATGGTTCTGTGTCACAACCTGATGGGATTGATTCTATGGAAAAGGGATAAAGACAATGAGATACCAAAGTCAGGGTGGAAACCTAACCTACATGCTCAAGTTGATCATCTGAGTTTTTTCCCACAGACCGTCAAAAGTGACCCAAAACTCCAAAAAAATGTCTTGATACCCGATCATACCCTTCCAAAACAACTCTTGAATCACTCTAAATGGTTTTCAGTTCAAATAAAATGATAAGGGGGGCCAAAAAAGTGACAAAAAGGGGCCAAAAAGTCTATAAATAGAAGTTGGAAGCTCATTATCACGCATACCAAATGACATGGTGTCACAAAGCAATTCAATAACTGCACTATACTCGACGAGATTCTTTGTTGTGTCACCTAAGAATATACCTCCAGAAGATAATAAATGGCCTTGAGGTGTAAAAATTACCCAAGCTGCGGAGGCAAGCCTCCGAGTGTGTCGGCTAGCCTCGTTTGCGTACCCAATGAACAACTCTGATTCACTTGACATCTGCCACAGTGATGAAAGATAACATAAAAAATGACACATCCATAATACTAAAAGAAACTAGAAAGTAATAATACAAAGACTATACATATGTTACAAAAAGTTACCCAAGGTGACCTACCCATGAGTAATACTTCTTGAGGTAGAGCCCATTTCTAGGCTCCGCCAAATCATTTCCCTCAAATTCAACCACATGATAAGCACCCTTTTTTAGAACCTATTTTATGATGAAAGGTCTGAACCACATGGGTTTGAATTTTCCTACCACCAGGGGGTCCTTATCTTAGTCATAGACCAGGACAAGGTCGCCTTTAGAGAAAATCTGAGGATGAACGGACCGATCATAATGACACTTGACTTTATATTTGTGAACCTCATTGGCCAGGGTCACATCACGATGTTTCTCATTGAGCCACTCAAGGTATAATAACCATTATTCAAGTGGAGAAGTGTCTGGCAATAACTATACTGCCAACTTTAGGGGCGGGATCTGACATTCGATAGGCAAGACTGCTTCCAGCCTGTAAATGAGTTGAAAATGTGAGAAACCAGTTGCAGTCTTAAGAGACATTTGGTAAGACCATAATGTCGAGTATAAAATCAAATGCCAATTTGACTTGGTTGAGTTGATCGTTCGCTGTAGCATGGTCTTAAGATATTTATTTACAGCTTCCACCTGACCATTTGCTTGGGGGTAGTAGGGCGACGAATGTTCTTTCCGCAACCCAAGCATTGATGTTAACTCGTTCATCATCTGGTTCTGAAACTGACTGCCATGATCAGTGACAAACTCTCTTGGGATGTCAAACCTTGTTATTATCTGGTTGAATAAAAAGAGAGCCCCAGTCTCTCCATCATCTTTAAATGTTGGCATAGCTTCGACCCACTTTGTGAAGTAGTCTACAACTACAATTATATAATGGTGCCCCTTTGTTGAAGGAGGGTTGCATGTTGTGTAATCAATCCCCCACTTGGTGAAGGGACCAACTGTGATCACAGGAAACATGGGAGAGGGATGTGCCCTCATCTTCCAAGAGAATATCTAACATGGGTGTCACTTCTTGACCGATTCGATAAAATATTTGATTAGTGTCAGCCAGAAGTAACCTTCTCATAAAATATTTTGGGTTGTTGCCAACCTAGAAAAATGATTGCCACATGCTCCGGTATGGCAATCATTAAGACTGATAATTGCTTCTTCATTTGTGATACATCGACGCAGGATGCAGTCTACACCTCTTCGATATAACATATCATCGAGTATGAGATAATTCTTGGCCTGATGGCATATACGACGACACTCATCACGAGAAGCAGAGGTGGGGCACTTCAAAGTCTGGAGATAGATAAGTATATCTTCATACCAGGGATCCAAAGATGTGATCAAAAACATATCTCCTCTGATAGGCGACTCTTCGGGCACAACATCACTTGACTCAACCGGAAGTTCCGAAATAAGTTCTGTGAAGACTAGTGACTTTTTGGATTTCACTGAAATGAAATCTAAGTCAAATTCCTAGAGGATGACTATCCATATACTGATATTTCCACCTATTAACCATCATGTCAACATGTAATTAAATGGATTCACAACAACATTGACGGTGGTCTTACGAAACATAACATAATGATGGAACCATTGAACAACATGGAATGCTACCAACGCAAGTTTTTCGATATGAAAATAATTGAGTTCTGGTCCAACTAGGCCTTGGCTCAAGTAATAGATCACATATTCTGAGAAAAAATCATCTTCCTCAACTAAGACCATGTTGATGGTTGACTCTGCTATAGCTAGGTATAATAATAAATCTTTGTTATAGTTAGGTGGCTGAAGCAGAGGGGCAGTTGTGTAGGCATGTTTCAATGCTTTGAAAGAGCATTGAGCGACATCGTCCCAATAAAAAGGAACGTATTTCTTCAGTAAGCACATAAATCCCTTTGTGATCTCGGCATAGTTAGCAATGAAACGCCTTAAAAATTTCGCCTTGCCTTGTAGACTCTGAAGTTGAAGGATTTTGCGTGGGGGAGGCAACTGAATTATTGCTTCAACCTTGAGAGGATCGACCATGATCCCTATTGTTGACACTATGAAACCTAACAAATGTCCTGATGTTATGCAAAATATGCACTTGTTTGGATTCAAGTGAATCCATAAGTAGCAACATCGCTCAAAGATAAGTCAGAGGTGTGTGGGATGATCTGTTCCCTTGCGAGATTGAAATGCTAAATCATCTAAATAAGCCTCGACTATATGCTTGAGATCATGGAAAGAAAAAGACATGGCCCGCTGAAAGGTCGCTCCATCATTTTTGAGACCAAAGGGCATCTTACAATATGCGAATGTACCCCATGGACAAATGAATTTCGTTTTGTGTTGGTCTTCGGGTTTGATTTGTATTTGATTATATCCTAAAAAATCATCCATGAAAGATAAGGCCTCACAAACTGCACATTCATCAATTATCTGGTCGATGAATGGTGTGGGAAAATTATCTTTTGGATAGGCCTTGTTCAAATCATGGAATTCTATACATACACGAATCATGCCCTATTTCTTATTCACTGGCACAAGATTTGAAACCCATTGGATCAAATGGATAGGATAGATAAAAAGAACTTTTAACAGTTTCTCAACTTCAACCTTAATGGTTTTTGATTGCCTAGGATTAACTAGATGAAGCTTCTGTCGAATAGGCTTGGAATCTAGATAAGTTGTGATTTCATGTTCGATTATTTTTGCATCAATGCCTAGCATTTCCTCGTAAGACTAGGAAAAAATGTTGCAGAATTCTTTAAATAGATCTGTGTAGATTTGAATCTCTCTGAGGGAGAAGTCATCTCCGACGAAAAAATTCTCCACGATGCCAGGGGTTCTGGAGATATTGATCGATATGGTTTCAGTGATGGTTTCCATATTACCCTCAGCATAAGCCTCATGTGTAGCTAAGGGATTAATAGGAAAAGACCTATTTCCATTCACAGTCAAGGTGAATTCTCCGGCTTCGATTCTTCTTAACTCTAGGAGGAAGTATGATCTATGATGGAGATTGTCCCAAGGTTTTTCTGGACTAGTCATTGCTTCAATTACTGCTTCGTTGGAGGGAAAGACTAATTCTAACAAATCGCTGTCAGCAAGAGAACCTTGAGCCCAAATAGGCTCTAGAGGCAGATCTAACTCTTGTGTAGGATTTGTATCTGTGTTGGCTAAAGCTTGCTGGACTAAAGAGTACGCTACTTCAGTTGTGGACAAGGGCATGGACATGCCCAAGTGCCCTGCCCCTTCCATCGTGGCCGATGGGGAAGGAAGAATTGATAGATCATTGAAGTAAGTCGTGCAAGATGACAAAACTTGGAAAATCTCAACCTTATGGTGGTCGGATATGAACTTGACATCACCTTGAGGGGGTGGGTAATTGAAAGTACCCATCAAATATGGGCACAAACCAACCTCTACATTAACTACGCCTGGTTGGGGATTATCAATCATCGGGACCACGGATACCCCCTATGAAGGGTCAAGTATGGAGAAATACAATTGATCAATGGTCACAATCTAGTCCTCAAGTGGAAACAACAAGACACAGAAAAATGTAGCAACCATTTCTTGCATGGCGTAAGTCGAAGTCCTTCCTAACAAGAGATTGTAGTCGAGGGACGCGTCGACTACTTCTACCTCGATGCACATAATCTTCCCTCCTAACTACACGGGGAAAGAGGGAATGATACCATGTGGTCATAATGAATGACTATCAAAAGCAGTGAGAAGAGTAGGTGATGGAGATAAAATGGGTTGGCCAATGGCCTTCCAACATTCCAACGACATAATGCATTTTGAGGCACCCTCATCAACCACCGTGCAGAAAATATTCTAAGTAAAAGTTTTCCTGGGTTGAGACACTACTATCTAAAATTCTACATGGTAAGGAAGATGATATTTTAAGTTGGTTGTATCCAGCATGATGGTACCCAGATTACAAGTCTCGGTAGATCCTAAAGCGACTAACAAATCTTTCCTCTGGAAAGGGCAGCTTTGGAGGACCTCCAAAGCATACATCGCACAAGGGGTTTGAGGCAAATCCTCCACCACAGAATATTTTTGGGTGGCCCTTGCATTTGGGTTGTGAGAATATTTTCTGAATGTGCCTTTTGGGATGCGTGTCATTGTTTCAACCAAATTATTTTCGATCTGGAGAGGAAGAGATGGGAGTTCAGCTTCTTTTCCCTTCTCATAAGTGCTTGGTTTATTGTAGTCATGCGCTCTAGTCGATATAAAAGAATCACCCTTCATCATATACACATTCACAGATGCAAGATTGTTCAAATATGGAGAGGGTCCTTGATTTCCCCCTTTCGCGCTTGTAGAGGCTTGGGTTAGGTTTTTCCCATGTTGAAATGGATTGGTTAACATGACAGGTTGTTGTTGTGTCACAAACTTTTGCGCCTCTGCAAGTCGAGGACATTTGTGGGTCGGGTGGTCTTCTGCACACAGGTTGCATGGATACCTCGCCTTTCATTTCTCAGTGGTGCCCCTGCCAACATTATTAGTGGGTTTCTTATCCCCCTTACCCTTCTTACATTGTTTTTTTTTTCCTTCAAGCTGTTGGCTGGCCTTTGGATTTGTCGATTGCACTGTGTGTACATCCAACGTTTGGGTAGGGGGAGCAGCCAAAATAGTAGTTTGGTTGGTCGTTGTGTGTCGTATAGACAATTGTTTCAATTGCTTCATCAGTTTCTCAGAGGGCTTTGTTTGTACTGAACCAACAATACCGTCGGCATGTGGTCCAACTCTCTATCTGGTTTTATCAAGTATTGAGCGTGGTGCATATGGAAAGATCTCGTATAATAAACTGGACTGAGAATAGATTAGCTCAAGCTGTTGAGCTCTCATGATGGCATATTTTTCGGAAAACACTCCCGATGTCGTGACGTCTTTGGATAACTGTGGGACCAAAGACTTAAGTAACCACTCAAGAAGGAATGCTGGTGGGAATGGCACCTTAATTAAACTCTTTGGGCGTCTCTATTCCCGGATGTGATCAGAGATCATGTGACCACCTTCCATCTTTGGTGCTCGTCTAACTCATCATTGTTGTTGTGAATTATGCTGTGAGTGGGAAATCTCTCTGTAGACTAGCACTTAGGTTTTTACCATGCATGCAGAAAAGAACTAAAGATTCCTACATTCTACCATCATCCCTGACCTAATCCCCATTATTCTTAAGCAAATACGTAGTTAAGAAGATCAAATGAGCATACCTTATTTCGAGCATTTGATATCAATCCTTCTTCACGCTTGGTCTCTCTTTGACTGCAGCTCCCCTCCCAAGGATGACTTGCATTCACACAAGACAAACAAAGAACTCCACATGCATTTGATCTACAAATTAATGGGTTAGAGATTTAATCAACATGTATGCAATAAACCATGAAAACCTCATATGGTGGGATGGGAAAAGTATTTCTTTATTGTTAACTTCAATAAATCAACTTACAATGATGAAGCCAACCACTGCTCCATGAACCTAGTCCTAGGCTCCTCTTCAACTGTCCTCCAAATTCTTTTCTCTATACTTCTCTTTGCACAAGGATGGCTAAAGGTTGGGACAAAGGGAATGTGTAATCGGGTGTAGTTTCTTTACTATGATTCTCTTGGATCTTAGTTAGGCTTGGCTTCGAACTTTGGTATGTCCAAAGGAAACTTCATCAGCATAGGGGGCCAATGCGGATCATGACAGATAGGGTCATTCAACAACCTTGTTAAGTTTGGCAAAAGAAAAGTTTCCAGGAAAGGTAGTTTGGGTTGTTGGTGATAACCATGGAAAAAGGGACCTGGAGTTTGACTGGCACCAGGTTTCTAGGAAAAGTTTGGCTGCTGGCCTGGGTTCTAGTAAAATCCATGGCCGTGACCAGCGTACGGATTCTATGTGTGAGGAGACATCATCGGTTGATTCCCAAAATAGGACGTAGACGGTTGGGCATGCATTACATTCGAAGGAATTTGGGAAGGTTTTCCCCATGTCAATACTATGGGGATAGGAATAGTAACTTGTTCGAGGTTCTATTGGTTGTGAAAATAATTTCCCCAGATCGACATTCCTGATGAGGGAACTGATCCCTGCCAAGAATTCCAAGGCCTTGATGTGGAAGAAGTTCCTAGGTTTTCCCCCTATGCAGGAATAGTACCCTGCATAGGAATAGGTTGTTCATAACTGGGATTGCCCCCAATCAGGAAAGTAGCTGACAAAAAAGCATTGTTACCAAACGCACTGAACAAAGAAAATTGTGTCGAACCTACCGGCATATTATGCAAAGGTGGTCCTTGACTCCCTGCTCCAAATAAACTATGGTGTGTAGGTGGCTCGATGGATTGCTGGTGGGTGCCACCGAGCGAAGGGGACGAAGGAGGTATATGACCTCCCCTGTAAGGGAAAGAATTAAAAGGAGCTGAAGTTCCCCCCATGTGGCCTTGCAGAGGAAAGTTAGAGTTCCCTGCCCCTAGACCTAAAGTCTATGAAGTGGAGTAGGAAAGTACAGGACTTGTACCTGAGCTAGGCATCCCATATGAGAATGGAGGGCATGTCGCACTTGGTGTGAAATGGGTTGTGGTCGTCACCATAAATGAGATCGGACCATTGTGGGAGGTAGAGGCAGTCGAGACCATGGTGGCTCGGAATGGTCATGGTGGGTTAGGAGGTGGAAACTCTCCTATGGTGACAACCGTAGTGGGAATTGAAGAATTCCCAGAAGGAGTGACAACATTTGTTTCCATTGCTGCATGTGACATTATCTAGCACTCATAAGGGTGAATCAGTATGATGATGGGTGCCAAAATATCGATGGTTGGATTTTCATATCGACCAAGAGATTTCACTCCAAAGTCTACAGTCGTTTCCTCCAAATGTTGGTCGGGTACAATTTCTTGTGACCCAATCGCTTCAAAAGACCCTTGTTGGTCTAGCTTTCGCCTTAGTGGTGGCGGAGGTGGCTCTAGTGTAACCGGTGATAGGCCCAGAAGCCTTCGTGACCAGTAGATCTCATGATCCTCCACTGTGTGAGAAGATCAAAGACCCCCTAGGGATTTATATTCATTCAAAAAACAACACACACTAAAAAAGTCCCTCCAAGATAAAACAAGCAAACACTAAACTAATTGGAAGAACAGTTACAACAACCAACACTAGAGAAACTTATCGGTGCAAGTGAAACTCAAGCATGGAAGCACCCTCCAGGTATACTCTGCAAAGCACGACCCGATGTATGTCCTAGGTACCAAGGTATATTCCCGCATTCACCTGTGTATGTCTCTAAAAAGATAGGCAAATAGGTTGCCAGCGCGTGAACAGTCACCAGGTGGGTACAGTCGAAAGTCAGGTAGACCACAATGAGAAGGGTATCGAGCCCAAAACCTATCAAGGGTATCGAAGGGAATTGGTCTGGAAGAAAACTGAGGACCTAGAATGGATTCAAGACCCACAAAGCTCCATGGAAAATGCAATCGACAGAATCCCAAGACAAGCCCTCTATATGTGTTCTCCACTACGATTGGTCCAGCTTTGGAGGGGTTATCTCCACTACCTTTCCACATGTGACCTTTTGTTTATCCCCTATGTTAGAGGGGGTTCCCAGATAACTTTCATGATACTGGACTTTGACACTCCCTAACTCAGACTCCAATGTTTGATTTAAATGGCCTTGAAGAGTTTCCTCTCCAACCTAATTCAAGGCCCTAACCCTAAACTAGTTGGTTGACCCTACAAACATAAAAAGTATAATGAATTTTAGATTTAGTGTTAACTTTTATGGCTTGTGTTAAGTCAAAGGTTATGAAAGTGAAACTAGTGATGTTTGAAAGACGAAAGAAAAATAAATAGAAAGTTGGAAACAAAATACCTTCACTTAACTCAAATCTTAAACAACTTTTCAAACTTAAAAATTTTCTAAGATCTTTGAACAACAAACTCAAAGCAGGATTTCACTCGACTATGATCTACTTATCATCTAAGTAAACCATCAAGAACTTATGAAAGCAGAGACTTTTCCCTGGTTACTAATGCAAAACAACACTTTTTAACCAAACAAAGAAATAAAAGATTTTTTTTTTTTTATTTGAATGCTCACAAAGCAAAAAGGAAAAATATCAACAAGTCAAAACTAAGAAAAATTATGGCCTAAGAACAGATCTCAAAGAGTCACTTTAAAAATCACACACAAGCAAATTAAAATTGGACTCTCACACTTGTCTAAAAACATTATAAACGAAAATTTTGAGGAAAACTTCTTAATGAAAAAGAAATCTATTGTTGTGATCAAACCTAAGTTACTGACTGCTATGAAAGAGACTCAAAAACCTGAGAGGTATAAATATTTTCAAAGGAAAGGATGATTGCCTCACCTTCAACAAAAAATTTCTCCATAAGCACACTGTTGACAGTTCAACAACAAGCATGTGCACGCGAGCTGTGTAAAGTTAGAGCGCGTGTACACGCGTGCTGGCCTTATACATGCCACATGTATCTCTGAAACTCTGATACAAATGAAAGGCCAAATAATCCATCCCAGGCAGAGACCACTGGTACTGAGAATCAGGATCTCTTGAAGACTCAGACACTTACTTTAATAGAAAAAAGAAAACAATGCAAGGAAAACTTCATAGAACAAACCAATCTTAGGTGAAACCTAAGCTATAGACTACAAACAACAAAGACTAGAAAGAGTTCCAGAAAACCCTTGAAAAATACTATTTCTGACAGGGGAGAGGATGATTGCCTCTCTAAAAGAAATTTTATGGAATCATACATGTGAATGACACTTCCTCAGCTAGTGTGTACACGCGGGATGTGAGAGGGTAGGGCATGGCTACATGCGTGCAGATCTTATACAAGCCGTGTGTACCTCTGTGGGTCTCAAAAAAGAAAAAAAATGCATTCAAGCAAAGAAACAGAGATAACTGGTATGGAAGACCAGAATCTCTATTAGCTCAGACTTTGGTAGAAAATTTAAAAACAAGGAATGAAACCAATTTTTAAAAATACCCAAAAAATATTCCCAGGAACCCTAGAGATCCCCAGTACGGTCACCAATTCTGTTGTGAGTGGGAAATCTCTCTACAGACTAGCACTTAGGGTTTTATCATGCATGCATAAAAGACCTAAAGATTCCTACTTTCTACCAAAATCCCTAATCTAATCCCCATTATTTCTAAGCAAATACGTAGTTAAGAAGATCAAGTGAGCATACCTTATTTCAGGCATTTGATATCGATCCTTCTTCACGCTTGGTTTCTCTTTGACTATAGCTCCTCTCCCAAGGCTGACCTTCATTCACACAAGACAAACAAAGAACTCCACATGCATTTGATCTACATATTAATGGGTTAGAGATTTAATCAACATGTATGCAATAAACCATGAAAACCTCATATGGTGGGATGGGAAAAGTATTTCTTTATTATTAACTTCAATAAATCAACTTATAATGATGAAGCCGACCACTACTCCATGAACCTGGTCCTGGGCTCCTCTTCAACTGTCGTCCAACTTCTTTTCTCTATACTTATCTTTGCAAAAGGATGGCTAAAGGTTGGGACAAAGGGAATGTGCAATCGGGTATAGTTTCTTTACTATGATTCTCCTCTTTCAAATGGGACCCCTAACCCTTATTTTATAGGCTAGAAGAAGCTAGGTATTTGGTCGAATTTCCGGCCATGCATGGCCGAAAGGTTTAGTTAACTTACCCAAAACTGTGTGTTTCATCAGCAAATTTCCTTTTTTCATGCTTTTGTAGGTACATGCAGGCTTTCTTGGGTCAGCTAGCATGTACACACATGCAATAATGTAGCAGAGCATGTGGGATTTTATAAACGGGGTTTTTAAGAAGAGTTGTTCAGTAGTGTTTTGGCAAAGAAGGAATCTGAGATGGCCTGATGCTAGGTAAGCATGTCTGGTGCAAATTAGGGTTATCACAAGTATGGAGGTGACAATGATCATGTAGAGTTCAACACTTAGGAAATTTGGAAGTTATCACATCAGGTGGTAGCAATGTGTAGCATTGAGGATAGAGTTGGAAATTTGGGTAGATATGTGAAACATTGTTTCCAGTCGTGGATGACAACTTACTACATGGGTTGACACAATGAAGTTGGGTGGAGGACATTCTGCAGGTAAAGTGGTCAGAATGACTTTATGGATAGATTTTTCATGAGATAGATGAAGTGGCATGATGAAGGGAAACTTGGGGTTTCCATTGCATGGAAACGTTGGGTCTCCACTTGATAGAAAATTGGGGTTTCCAGAGGCATGAGACTTGGGGTTTCCATTGCATGGAAACTTGGGGTCTCCACTTGACATAAATTTTGGGTTTCCAATGGAATTGGTCATGGATGGAGACATGAGTTTGGACAGAGTTGGATTTAATTGGTTTTGGAGATGTTTATGGATTCAACAATGACTTTAGCTGGTGGAGGATGTAAGGCACTTGGCTAAAGACACACATTCCCAACTAACTTGACATTGTGGTGACCTGTAGGAGTTGGGGTTGTCGAATGAAGTGAGTGGTAGAAGAACATCTAAACAACATTATGTGTGACAATGATGAGTTTATATGGAGTGAAAGTAGTAGCACCGTGGTGCATGATGGAGACGTGCGACCCAGGGATGATCACAACCCACACTTGAAAAGATAATAAGATGAGTTGTGATGGGGAAAATGATCAAGATATGTGATGAAGGTTGGAGAGATCCATATGTTGGGGAGAACTGATGGTTAGTGGACCCAAGTGTTGTGCGAGCCGACAAAGATGAATGAACCAAGATAAGGGTGAAACAAGAAGTTGGGCAAAGTGACACTTCATGAGACATGGGTTTACGTCTCGGGAAAGCACGTTCCAAGATGAGTTAGTGTTACCTTTATGGAGGAGATGAAATGAGACAACTTGGGCACAAATATGAGTTGGCCTGACCTGTTCCGCCAGGGGACACGATGGTTCAACCAACAATCACGATGGTGAAGGAGCCAAGCATGCGTATATATGGAGGGAGTGTGGAACAAGACAAGTCATCAAAAAGGAGTCAAATCAGGTTGGAGAGGGAGTTCTGCAACTTGGGTGATGATGTGTGAAGAGGCATGACCAAATGGAGTGAGTGAAAAGGACGAATAATGCATGAAAAACCGAGTAGCTAGGAAAGTGAATGTGCACAACTGAGGTGAAGTATTGGTTGCGACAATATTAGTTGGGTGAGTAGGTTTGGTTGTGGAAAGTATTTTGGTCAAGTGATTCAAACTCATTCATGTGAAGGCAGAGACATAAGTGAATCATGAGATGACTCTTCCATACATTGTATTGGGTTTTGTATGAGTTGTGGATTCATTGTAAAATCTTTGTATCATCTTGTATAAAAATATGTGTACAGGTGTTAGGAACACATTGTGTTTCCAATTCATATTGTGTCTCTTTATTGTGGTTGCATGTTCTTAGTGCCTTTTTGGCTAAGTATGAGAACTATGTAATTGTGTAAGTAAAGAACACAAGTGTAGGAGTGAGTGGATAAGGATAGAGTATGGGTGTGTCCTGAGTGAGTTCTAGTCCATACAGAGTAGGTTTTGATTTGGTTAGGCCACTGAAACAAAATGCCATGGTGTCGCATGACCCTCAGGTGTCAAGTGAAGCCTTGGGTGAACTGTAGGGGCACGACAATAACTCTTGAAGGGAATAAAGAAGCATGAAACCTTTGGTACTGTTATCCCCGGTATCTAGGGATAACTAGGAGATCATGTCTCGAGGCCCACATGGTCCTAGACATGGAGTACCGAGAGCAGGAGCGACTTGAGCATGGCCCTAGAGGGCCCATCTTTTTTCTTCTCAGCCAGCTTTGTCCTGTCAGCAGTACCAGCCTCCATCACTACTGGCCTGGGCTTGCATCAGAGAGGACTCTTGCTCCATGAGGTAATTGGTCCGAGGTATCATGGTA
>JZKD02S1826978.1:390446-403292 GCA_000966675.3 Picea glauca | reverse complement strand
ATGTGAAAAAGTCAAAGGAAATATTTTACAATATCGTGGTTTCAAGTCCATGGTTTTGGAAGTAAAAATTCATGTAAAAAGACTGAGAAAATTTTTACAATTGGTTTTACCATTAGTGGTTTCAAGACCATGGTTTGGAGGCCCATGGTATTTGTAAAGGTGAAATAAAAATAATTAATTATTTAATTAATTAATCAACACATCTATTCAAAATGGTTCATGATGATGTATATAAATAAATGTAATATTTGAAGAGGAGAGTGTGAAATGAGTGGAAATGTAATATTTGAAGAGGAGAATATGATATGAGTAAAGATTAAATATCATTCCAAAAAGAGAGAGTAACGAAGAATGTGATGAAAAATAATGTATATATGTGATGATATAGCGAACAAATCAAGTAAAGGTAGAACTAGCAAGCATACCTAGTAAAGGAAAATCTAGTGAATAAACCTTGTGGAGGAAGAAATAGCGAACATATCTAATGAAGGATAAAATAGCGAACATATTTGGTGAAGGGAGAAATAACGAGCAGACACAGTGAAGGAAATGTGAATGTTCATCATCTTTTTGAAGAATTTATATTGTAATTGAGGGTTGGTGTCATTCAAACAAAGAGATTGGTGTATCTTGCTAAGTCAGTGCTTAATAGTGGGGATTCGTGTCTCTAGTAGGTTGGTGCATACAAGGATATATAAGAGTACATCATTTCCTACTAGGATTTGTACTAGCGGGGATTAGTGTCTCCAGTAGGTTGGTGCCTACAAAATTATAAAGAATTTTTTTTGTGGTTTTCTCCCAAAAGAGTTTCCATGTAAATTCTATGTACCATGGTTAATATTATGTATGATTGCTTTCTTATGGCCAATGAATGTTTAAATAAATAAAATATTGTCTTATATTGATTCACCCCCCCCCTCAATATAAGTTTGTTCTCAACAATTAGTTTCAGAGAAGGTTCCTTTGGAAACGGAGTAACCAATAGAAGGTATAATATCTCGGGATCACACATGGATGACTAGGAAGGTTTCTCCACAAACAGGGATCTGTTTTTTTATGGAACAAACTATGCCTTTTGGAGCATAAGAATATGAACCTATTTAACAGATATTGGTTTTGATATTTGGAAATCAGTCGAAACTGGCTATACAACCTCAAAAATGCCACCAATAGATCCGACCAAGAAGAATCCTAGTCAAAAAAATACAAAATCCACGAATGGCATCTTGTGTGTTCTATCAAAATCTAAGTTTGACAAGGAGATGCATTTTAAATTGTTAAAATAAATTTGGGAAAAGCTTCAAAATATCTATGAAGGCGATGACAAGGTTAAGAAGGAAAAGATTAAAAATCATAGAAGATAGTTTGAGACTCTGAAAATGAAAGATGAATAAAATTCCGTAGCCTATCTCTTCCACGTGGATGAAATGTTCAACACCATCAGAGGACTTGGTGAAATGGTTGAAGAAACGATGGTTGTACAGCAAAATTTTTCTCTATTGTATAAATGAAGGATCTTGATAAAGTAACAATGGATGCATTTCATGGGATTCTCACTTCATATGAAATGAGGACTAAAAAATAAAAGACATCAAAGAAAGAAGCAACTTTCAAATCCTCAAAAAAGACGAAGAACAAAGAAAATAAGTCAAGAAATTTTTCCAACTGTGAGTCAGAAGCAGAGGAAGCACATTTTGTGAGAAACTAAAAAAGGGATCTGGAAAATACAAAGGTAACTTTCCCTTTAAATGCTTTAATTGTGGAAAAGTAACACATTTTTCTGCTAAGTTTCCATATGCAAAAAATGAAAGTAGTGATGATGAAGAATACCATAGCGTAAAGAAATGGAGCAAACATCATCAAAATAACCACAAATAGGAAAAGCGTGAAAAGAAGAAAAACTCTTATAAGTAGAAGAAGAGTCTCTACTCAAAATGGGTTAGTGAATCGTCTGAAGAGAGCAGTGAAAACAATTTCGATAGTGATAAAGAAGAAACTCTCTTTATGACAATAAAAACATAGATTGATGAAGATAAAGGGGAAGAAACAATGAATTTAGAAGAAGAGGAAAATTTTGAAATATATGGGGAAGTGGATCTTGAAGAAGAACTTAAGTGTGCCTTAAGAAAGATTAAGAGTCTTAGGAAAACAAATTTGAAACAAAATGAGCAACTGCATAAATATCAAGAAGAGGATCGTGATTGGAAATCCAAAATGTCACAAAGCCTTGAAGAAATAGAAAATGTTATCATGAACCTAAAGGTTTAATAATAAGAGGCAAGAAGTATAGAATAAGTGGTGAGAATCCAGTTGAAGGAAAATGAAGAAAATTGTGAAAAGCTAGAATATGAAATTGTTTCCTTAAGAAAGGAAGTGGAGAAAACAATTATTAAGTTGAATACAAGATTGAAGTTTGAAAAGAGTGTTGAAACCTTAGATGGTAGCATCAATTATCAAAGGTATCCATTCATTAATATTGGTCTTGGATATGATAATATTCATACTGTTATCACTCTGTGAATTCCCAGAGGTTATCGCTAGGTAGAAGAAATTTACTAGAGGTAACTTTATCCAACCACTTCGAAACTTGGATCTATCCCTTCCAGTTTCAGAGAGGGATCTCTCTGTAAAATTTAACTTTGTTTTAGATTTTAGATGTTAGGCTAGTTAAATAAATGAGACTATGTTGTTTGTTTTATAAAAATGGCTGAAATTTCGCTTACGCATCCATTCAGGTATGGTGTCTGTTTTATAAAGCTTGAGATCGACATACAGATTTTATCAGGTATTTAAACAAGGAAAGATAATGCAATTGTTATATCCTTTAGAAATAAAATGATGGATAGCAGAAAAGATGATATAATCAATTATAATCAAGAAGCATTTAATAATTTCTTAATCATAACATCAGAGGATAAACATTTAGATCTTTAAAAGCCAGAAACAGAGTATACAAAGATAAATTCAGCAACTTTAACTTCTTTTAAACGATCAGATATAGAAAACATAAATGATTATGAAGACAAGAAAGACCATTCAATAGAGAGAGAAAACATCACCAACATCTAACATGCTAGAATCCTGTGAAATGTCCTTTTTATTACTGGTAGATCTATGGTAAAAACTTACAGTGCTTACAGCTTGCTTGGGCGTAAAGATCAACCCTCAATACTTCCAAGTTTGAAGTATTTATTATCAAAATTAAAAATGACCCTGTCATTTATGATCAAGACGTGGCAAATTCTAGACCTAACTAACTAGATAACAAGATACAAAAATGTAGGAACTGATGATGATCTGTCATATCTTTCATGCTAATTTTGGGGAAGGTCATTGGTGAGTCATTCATGTGACTTTGACTGCTCTGCATGTTGAGTTGGAAAGTACACCTCATCCCTCATTCGATCAATGTGCATAGCTCCTCCCATCTTTGCTAACTAGGAATGATGACTTTGAGCAGTCTTTAGTAGATTTCATCCATTTCTGTATATTTAGAAAACGTCGGCCTGGTGATGAAAATATATTTGATCTTGTGTTGGATGTTGATGTCCAACTACAAAGTCTCTAGAAATTCTTTGCTTGTTATGCTTCCCTGTATTCCTGAAAACTTGGAACTTTCCTTGGCCACCATGGAAATCTTCTGCTTATAGTTGGAGAGGGTCATCATCTTGTCATTCAGTACTAATAAACCAGGAAGACCTTTCTTTTGCAAGGCATCGATCTTGCTGAAGAACCTATGAACTCCGATGTCCATGTTCTGGACATTATCCTCCAGCTGCAACGTCAATACTCTTTTAGTCAAAACCCTCTTGACTTCAACGATGGTTTCTTTCCTATCTTCAATATTCAAGTCTTACAACTCTTCCCTAGTCTTTGAATTTAGAAATATAATGATTTCATTTGCTTCTATGGGCATTTCCCCTAGCTCTCCCTTTATCTTGTCAATGGCCTGCCTGCTCCTCAACACCAGTTCCTATTGTTTAAACATAATTTGAACCATGGGCCAAATTTCATTTATGGACTTGGAGATGTCCATCCAAATGTTCTCCTTAGCTTCAGCTAGTGTTTTTCCTGCCACTGTTTTCTTTTGCAGCTGTTGTATTTCCTGCTTGAGATTTTCTGATGTTTGCTTCTCAATGTTGTAATTTTTCTGGTAGGAAGACTTAAGCTCTTGGATTTTCTCAACCTCCTTTTTCATCCTATTGATCTATGTTCCTTGTAGGGTCGTCTCCTCCATTTATTTTGCTAGCTCGACAAATTTTTCCAGAGCTGTCCGTGGGGTGGCTGATGGAAGTTATGTTGTAGTGGTTGTTGATACAGTTATTGTGTTAAATCCTGTGAGAGGAACTGCACTCATTGGGATGGCTTCTATAGGTTTTGCTTGTTCCTTCTCCTTTACTAACTGTTCCAGCTCTACTTCCATCTCTTTTATTTGTGCATTTTGTTCCATGATAAGATTTAGCAATTAATCCTTCTCCCCTTTTGTCTCAAATATCTCTTTGGCCTATGAGTCTTCTGTAGATGGCAATTTCAGTTTCTTCCTTAGAGATTCTATGTCAACATTCTTTTTCTTAAGCAACTCCTTAGCTGCTTTCACATTTGAGGGGGCATACCCAATTTTTAGCACCAATTCTTCTAAGGACTTAATCTTGTTATCCTTTGCAAAGGATGATATTTTCTCCATCTTTAATTGGGTTTGAACATTGTTTAGAGAAATCTATAATTTGGAATCAGAAGTGGAAGCATCGGCTAATGTTGAGAAAATCATTTCTCCAGTCTACCTGTGTAGATCTGATCAGCTGCATGTACATATCTGGTGTTAAAATCCAATGTAGCCCTCTTGTAATCAATGATTTCTTTTGGATGGGGCACTTGTGCCTACAAAAATACCATGTGCAATCTCCCCTTTTCTGTATCAAAAGTTGATAACAATCTGTGTTGTGTTGTGGACGTTTGCTTCCATAACTGAGCATAGGTGCTGCTAGTCAACATCTAGTTTTTCTTCTTAATCAAATCATATTTTTTAAAAATGCTCAGTTTTACAGATCCCAGAGGAGGTTGGATGATCACAGTGGTATCGATCTGCTTCTTTGAGGAAGAAGTAGACATCATCTGATGAATTATTGAGAAAGGCGATGAATTCTCCCCTTCAACAACAACGGTAGAGTGGGTCTCTTCCTCTCCAGTCCTGTCAGTAGTGTGAGTAGCTTTAGGCCTTTTCTTGTACACCTGGAAATCCTCTATTGATACTTCTGTGACTGAAGGAGAGACATCCTTCCTGGGTCTTTCCTCTTTTGGTACTTCTTGAGTGGTTGTTTGTGAAATCATGGTTAGATGAGACTATTGTTTAGTGGCTTCCAAAGTGTTCACCTCCCACTCTGTCTAGTTCACAAATTTCTCAATTTCTGGTTTGATCGTATGAGCATACGGGGAACTTTTGTTCTTCGCTCTCATCTCTGCAATGATCCCACATGGATCATAGTGCCAAGTGAAACTGGTACTAAATTTCATTTCCTTTAATAATTTTTTTCTTCTTCCCTAGTAGCTCGACTATTGCAGATAAAGGGTCATATATACCCTTTGATTCTTAGCTGTTGTTTCTTCTTCAGAGATACAAAATGTATATCATTTGAATTGATCATTTGTCTAATATACTCTAGGGAAAATATCCTAACAAGAAAATACTTGGGTAGTTTGTATGGAGCTAACTCACACCCATATACTCTAATTTATGTGTGATTTTTATATAGGTACAAATCCCCAGACTAGGCGAGGTCCTAGAGGTGTAAGATTCTCTGGATCTCTTCATTTATCCTTAGATCTAGTCTACCACCGAGCATGCTCACCACTGGATGTCAAAACTCCTTAATAAACTATTTGAAATTAAACTTTGTTGAGTTTCTTCTGAGCAGAGAGGTCCAAGAGGTTACAACCTGTGGTTTGTCGTCCTGGTCCATTTTCTGCATTGGGAAAGAGAGCCTATATGATTGAAAGAAGGTGAGCATGTAAGCTAGTATTGAAGAATAACAAAACATGACCTCTCTGGCGAATTTAAATAGTTTTTCATGTATGATTTTGGCCAGGAAAGTGTTTTAGTTGAACTGTATGGTGGCTTTTTCTTCAGTAGAGGAAATGGACAGAAACCCAAAATGGGTTCATCCACCCATTCATTCGAGAAATAGTCGAGCATAAAACATAGCAATGAAATAATTTGGTTTCCCTTTTCTGAAAACATGGAGGAGTGGTAAGGGGGATTTTTCTTGGGGAATTGGGCATCCTGTGGGAGAAAAAGCTCAAAAATCTACTCCCTCTGGGGAAAAGACAAATTTTGGTACATCCCTGTTAGACTTCAATGGTGAGGGGAGAGTGGGATTCGGCTCTAGATATCTACATCATTTGATCAATTGCCTCAGGTGTGATAGAGAACAGAGTTTATCCGGACGATGAAACTATGGCTCTCTGATTAGGGAGGTAATGGGCCTAGCATTTGAGGGAAAATTTAGGAAAATGGTGGATTTGGGGAAATAGATACAGAGGGATATTGGACTCCCAGATCCCAATTTCATCGCTTTGATCCATGAATGTATCTTTAAACCATGACTGCAATTCGACGAAATCGAATTCACACCTAGTCTCTGAGATCAGGTAATCTTTGTCAGCTAGCAGGATCAAGTCGAGATCGACAGGAGGTGGAAGGAATGGATTTTCCTCGACTTCTGATCTTTTAGATTTTGGCACCATCGATTCAACAGGTACCTACAAACTGAAACAAAATCGTTAGTAGGCGGTGGCTATGGCTGGGTCACTGATTGAAAAGGTGAGGAGAATGAGTTTCTGGTGTGTGGAAAGTGTGAGCAGTGCACAAATGGTGGAAAAAGGGGCTATTTTTGAGTGAACAGGTATCCATTGGGTGCGGGGGATAGGTCAGAAAACTAACGGATATTTTAGCCTATAATAAATGGCCAACGAATCATTTGAGGTGTGAGGTGGCAAGTGAAGGATGAGTGATAGGTGTACTAGGATGATGTGGAGAGTGGTAATTGGAGGATAGGTGAAAATGATATGACATGCGACAGGTGAAGGGGGACATATGCTGGCAGAGTGATGAGATGGGACTTAAAAGAGGAAATAGTGGGATGTGATGTCATGATGCAGCATTGATATAGAAATTTCAGTATGGCAATATGTCGGAGGGGGGTATGGAAATAAGTGGTTTATAGTGGATGGGGTCCGAAGTAATGGGTCGATGACATGTTGGGATGGGGTCTTCCATGAAAACCGTCCACATTAGAACCCCCCCCCCCCACACTGTTAAAGAAAGAAGATTCGAGAGGTATGATATCTCCTGTTAGCCGTAGATCCAATCGTCACTAGATCAACCGTTGATCTATGCACGCTCTTTAGTCTCTATATCGGACCCCCTCCACCATTAAAGATATAATGATTGGGGGGTACAGAATCCATTTTTCGTCATCGATCTATGCACCACTAGATCAACCATAGATCTAAGTGTGCTCTTTATTCTTCACATCGGACCCCCCCCCTCCTCCCGTTAAAGGTAGAACCGTTGACGGGGGTCTGGGATATGTTGTCCACCATTGATCTAGACACCATTAGATCAACCATATATTTTTGGGCACTCTTTACTCTCTAGGTGTGAATCAAGAATGTGAAGTGAAACTTAAGATAGTTCTCTTTGTGGGTTTTTGTTGCTTCCTTTCACTTTTTTCACCATCGGGTTAGGAAACACAACTCAACATAAACATCATGAATTTTCTTTGAACATCAAGCATGTTTATTGAATGAAAACCTGGCTAGCCTATGTCCTAACCTACCTACCTACACATTTATCCTAGATTAGACTGTTGGGATAAGAAATTACTCTACCCTAGGGATATTTGATCAAGATTAGACAGTTTGATCATATTTATTCACTATCTAACCTAACTACCTGGTTAAGATTAAAAAGTTTAGACAAGTTTATTCACTAAACCTATCAATATAAATTCAAAGAGATTTAACCATGATTAAACTGTATGGATCAAGTCATTGTTATTGCAAGGGGATTTTATCCATTTTATTTTATGCCCTCTTTTATTATTTTTCTTTTCTTTCTTTTCATTTCTTTTCTTTCTTTTTGAAAATAAATTGTAGGAATGAAATATTATTTGCAAGACAACATAAATCAATAGTGAAAAAAAATTCCAGTCACTAGATGATCCTATAAATTATAGGGTTATAACAACGGCTCCACCTAGGGATGGTAATCTCCTTGTGAAGTGCCAAGAACCTGCTTTATGATGTTTGTAAAGGTTTCCTAAATTGATTTATTGCTACTATCTATTTTTGTTTTTCTTTTGGGAACTTGGTGGCATTGGTCAGTGGCTTAGGGCCTTCTCTGCGGGCTTCAACCACGCAATCAATATCACCTACACAAAAACCTGAATGAAAAGGAAATGGTATGTACAATGGATATGGATTCATGAGTTCTCTATTGGGGTGACAAATAATGCTTCAACATCCTGCCATTAACCGATCCACCTGGTAGGTCTGTTCCATCAATGTTTTTTAGCAAAAATGTGTTATTTTCTCTGAATGCCTGAATGGTGTAAGGGCCCTTCCATAAGCTATCAAATTTTCCATGCTTACCCTTGTCCTCATTTCTAGAATCCCATTTCACGACCAGGTTTCCTAACTCAAAATCATCGTCTTTAGTCCTTCTGTCAAAAATCCTTTTGATGTTCTCCTGGATGACCTGAGTCTTGTTGTATACCTCTTGTCTAGACTGTGTTAAATGAATCATTTGATTTATCCTCCTTTGGAATTCATTTTTTTCTTATTGTGCTTCCTGCAACAATTTCATGACCGAGACTCCTAAGGAAAGGGGGAAAAATTCTTCAGTACCATACACCAATTGGTATGGAGACATGCCAATTGATCTTTTGGTGCTTATTCTTTCAGCCCAGAGTGTGAAAAATAGCTTATTATGCTAGGACTTCTTGTTTTCTTCCAGAGCCTTCTTAATGATATTCACCAAAGTCTTGTTGGAGGACTCAGCTAGCCCATTTCCCTAAGGGTAATAAGTTGTGGAGTGTCCCATAGTAATGTGATACTAGATACAAAACTCTATGGGCTTTTTGGATCGGAAGGTTGTTGCATTATCATTTATTATTTTTCTGGGGCATCCAAAATGAGACAAGATATCAGCTTCTAAAAACTTAATGATTATATAGTTAGTAGATTTCCTACATGGAACAACTTTGATCCACTTGGTGAAGTAGTCTGTGGCTATGAGGATCCATTTGTGTTGGCCTGAGGAGGAAAGATGTATTTCTCCAATACATTCTAAACCCCATTGCTAGAAAGGGGCTTCAACTGATATGGGTTTTATGGAGAGAGGCAACAACTTCCTTTTACCTTCGAAAACCTGGCATTTACGACAAGAAGTAATTGTTTGATGAACATCAACAAACAATGTAGGCCAGTAGAAACCAACTATGAGAATCTTTTTAGCTTTGGTATTCCAAATTAGATGCCCACCACAGTCTCCTGCATGGAAATCATGAAAAACTTTGTCAACTTCGTCTTTCAATAGGCAATTAAGAAAAATACCACTAGGATCTTTCCAATAAAGATTACCTTCTAGAATACAAAATTTCAATGCTTTCAGTTTAATAAATTTGGCTTCGGTATTAGTTAAACCAGGAGGATCTTGTAAGTTATGAAGTACAAAAATGAGGTCTGCATACCAAGGAGAGTTTAAGAATACCTCCTTAACATTTGGAGTCGCCTGCTCTTCTTGTTTGTCAACTGCAGCCAAAAAATTAATAGCTAGAGCATGAAAAATAGATTCAGCCATTAGTTTGGCCAAACCCTGTCCTTTGATCAGTTTAGTAGGTTTTATTTCAATGTCATATTCCATAATAACTGCAATCAATTTTCCTCTTCTACCATATAGATTATCCTGAGTCAGGATATCCTTTACCACTGTGTTTGGAATGCATGCAATTATGTGAGAATGGATAATATAGACTCTGAAATCCTTTATGGCCTTTACCAGGGAAAAACCTTGTTTCTCCATTGTGTTGTAGTTCAACGTAGCGTCTCTCAAATATTTTCTAAAAAATTCTATGGGTTGTTCGTACCCTTCATTTTTTTTCTACAACAACAATGCTGCTATGGTGTGTTCAGATGCAAAAGAGAAAAGATAAAATTCTTTGGTGTAATCTGGGCTAATCAGAACCGGGGATTGGGTGACTGCATGTTTCACCTGCCCAAATGACTATTTAGATTCAATGTTCCATTTAATTTTTGTGTCTTTTTTCAACACATTAGTGATGTTCCTAATAAGTTCGACCAAGTTGGGTATGAATCTTCTAAGGAAATTTATTTTTCCGATGAATGATTGTAGCTCTTTGATGTTCCTAAGGTGCTCCACCTTCTGGATGGCTTCTATCCTGCTAGGATCTATTTTAATTCCATCTTTAGATATTATGTGTCCCAATAGCTTTCCTTCCTCTAAATTGAAAAGAGACTTCTTTAGGTTTAACGACATCCCGAATTTTCTGCACTTCTCAAACACGCATCTGATATGCTGCAAGTGTTCTTCGTCAGATTGGGAGTATACAATCACATCATCCAGGTATATGACTATAAATATTCCAAGTTCATACACAAAAGAAATATCCATTTCTCTTTGAAAAGTGGCACCAACATTCATCAAGCCAAAAGGCATCTTCACATACATGAAGGTTTCCCCAGGGTGTGGTAAATGTTGTCTTCTCTTGGTCATCTAGGTGGACAAGGACTTGGTTATAGCCCTTGAAACCATCTAGTAAGGAGATCCTACTGGCCCCAACTACCTTTTGCAAAATGTGGTCCATTTTGGGAAAAGGGTAATTGTCTTTGAGGGAGACTTTGTTCAGATTTCTAAAATCTATGCAAAGTCTGATCTCACCAGTTTTCTTCCTGGTAGGAAATGGGTTAGAAAACTATTTGTAAAATCTCAAGGGGACTATCATTTTTGCATCATACATCTTTTTGATTTCTTTCTCTATCAAGGGAAGAAAATTGGGATTGATTCTCCTAAGTTTCTTCCTGAAAGGTTTGTGTTCTTCTTTAATGGGAATCCGATGTTGCATGATACTTGTGTTGTAGAATTTTAAGTCCTCATAATTCCAGGCAAAAATATCCACATATTCCTTAAAAAGTTCAATGTATTTGCATTTTTTCTCAGGGGGCAGAGATTTAGAAAGTTTTATCATCTTGGGTTTTTCTTCTGTTCCTATGTTGCACTCTTTGACCTCTTTACCACTAGCTTCAATTTTCATTTTGTTGGCTACATCGTTAAAATCGAACAAGTCTTCCAGTGAAACTAAAACTCTATGTAATACATTTTTTTCAACTATAGAATACCAGAATCTATCTCATTCAATTCATCTGCATCTACTTTATTTTCATTCAAACCTTCAGAATCTACATTATTTACACTACAAGTTCCAAAAACAGACTTATTTACATCATCATCATCATTTTCTAAATCTATATCTGTACATTCGAACTCATTCTTACACTGTAGGAAGTCTTCAATTTGAGTGTCATTCCTAAATACCTTCCAATACCTGATGTTGCCTGGAACGGTTGGTCTACACTTCACTTCCATTGTGTATTTGCGAGTGGAACAAAAGGGTATTTTGCAGGTAGTTGTTGATGTAGCCAACTCGTCTACTAATATGTTTTGTCCCCTAGGCATTACCTACAAATCGATTTTAGTAAAACATTGAAAAACATCCAAAAAACATTCCTATAATCTCTAAGTCTAGGATGTTTAGTTGCATACTCACCTTTGATTTGCTTGATAATCAGTTCAAAATCACCCCTTACCATAATCTGTTTGGCACCAACTTTCTTTAGTAGTTTTGGGCCGAGCATCAAAGCTTCATACTCAGCTATGTTGTTAGTGCATTGGAAATTCAATTTGTAAAAATGGCTCTCTGAATACCTTGATATGTGATTGTAACCAAACTCCAACTCCATCTCCCTCTTTACTCACTGCGCCATCAAAATCCATGCTCCAAAAATATATTGGCAATTCCTTGCTTTCCACAATTTCATCATTTCATACCTCAGTGATTTCTTTATCTTCTTTTGAATCATGTGTATCATCTTCCAGCTGAGTGATTTGTTCTTCCAAATCACCATCATTGTAAAGAATGAAAGAATCCAGATCAGAGTGTGCAGAGTAGAGTGGGTATTTGTGTGGCTTTTCCTAACTGTTGACCATATACTTCATCAGGTTTTCTCTATACAGTATCCTTTGTTGTCCGAATACAAGGATGGTGGCGTAAGACATATCTAGCTGCAAGGTTCCTTTCATCTTAGCTCCCCATGACCTTGACAATAACATACTGTATTTTAGGGGAATGTATGCAACTACTATATCCATTACCATACTCTTTACTGGGATTTAAGCTAGGGTGATGCATAAATCCTTAATTATCCCTATGCATTTGACCTTGCTCGAATCAAAAGAATGCAAATCCTTGTAGGGTTTGGTGACCTCGAGTCCCAACATCTCCATCACAGATTTGGGCATCAGGTTGTGAGAGGCACTCGAATCCAACATAGTGTTGTGTAATATCAAGTCATGGATATTTAGGCTGATGTAAAAAGGTGCCATGACATGATTATCGGTTTGACCATCAACCTCAGGACCAAATAGGATCTCTGGTCGATCATCAACAAGATTTACCATGTACAAATGATTTGCAAACTCAACATTCAGGGCCTTCATACATATCTTTGGTTCGATGCTCAAGGCTTTAATCACTTGCGACCTATAATCAT
>JZKD02S1826978.1:353866-370302 GCA_000966675.3 Picea glauca | reverse complement strand
CACTGTCTCCCTTGTGCTTTGAAGGGTTGGAGCCTTCACCTTGCGACCTTGTATTATTTTCCATAAATATTTTCATCATCTCTCTCATTTCCATGATAGCCTTTATGAGATCTTCATCTTCTAAAAGAACATGTTCATGACTCTCTTCATGAGCCATACTTGGTGAATGCCTCCTTGAAACTTGCAGTGATGATATATGCTTCCTCCTTGAAGGATGAGAACTTGGCTCTACAAGTGGACCTTATCCTCTTGTGAGTTTCAACCTTGTGAGCATTAGAAAACAAAACACTTGCAAATAATCAAGTCTTCAAAAACCTATGCTTTGATACCAACTTTATCTAAAAATGAAGAAGACTTGTATTCTTGAAAATATTTGCAAGTAAAATTTATGTGTTAAAATGCAAATGGATCAACTTTGCAACACAACTTTAATAGGATTTACTCATTCAAGATGCATATAAACAACAAGAATAATAGTGAACAAAAAACACATGACACAACAAATTATAAAGGAGTTCACCCCTCTCTTGGGCTACATCTCCTGGTCCAGCTTCCAATGGATCATTTGTATTATTTTCTCAAAGTGCTCAAAAATATGCTTTACAATGCTCAAAATTCCAAATACACTACTCCAATGGCTTCAGAACGTCCAAAAACCCCTAGCTAGGATTTTTTGGCACCTTGTTTGGCCAAAAATTGAAGAAGATAAGCTTCCTGGAAGTCCCCCTTCAAACTTGCTATCTCTGCATCTATAAAACACACCCTTGTTGGCTCAACCTAGCCCACACACATATTTAAGCATTAAAACTCAACACCGGGTGAAACCACACGACTGGTACAAACTGTCGAATGATTATGCATTGGCCCTTAACCTTCCAAGGCCCACGGGCACATAGCCACCATATGACCTCGCGCACATATAAAAAAGGGCCGAGTCCAAACCACAAGACAACAGTCGGCGCGCCGGTGGTTCTATGCACAACACATGTGACCGGGCTATATTAAAAGGGCTATGTTAAAACACATACGCATGTCCGTGGTCATATTACAACACATACGACTGGGGTTTAGTTTGAATGTGCGCGCAAAGGTTTAAACCGTGGCCATATTACAATATAACATAACCATGGGCTGGGGCTAGGCCCCAACCCGCCCCCCCACCCAAACTTACAACATTTGAATTCAAATAGAATATGCACCATATAGTGTTAAGAAACACTATGGTGGTTCATTGGTTGGTGGTCTTTGCCAAATCTTTGCACATGGGTGGAGGTCACGGGGTCGAATCCGGCGGACTCCAAATAAATTTTAAACCAATATATAGGGGACACGTGGTAGCAATTGATTGGGCCATGTGTCGCCATTCCATTCGCTGCAAAAAAGCCATGTCACTTGCCAAATGTCCAAATAGATGCTTGCCATGTGTCATACGGCCTGCCATGTGTCGTACGACCTACCATGTCAGCGTCCGTACGGACTGTACAGTCAACATCCCTTTTTTTGCCTATTTGTCATTTGGAACAAAACATGATATATCTCACTCCCGATGTCCATTTGAACCCAAATGAGTTGCGTTGGGTTCATAACAATGAGGCCTATGCTCCCATTCGATTTGAAGTGATTCTGAGCACTTTTAATTTTTGAGCAAAATTTGATCCCTGTCATTAATGATCAAGACGTGGCAGATTCTAGATCTAACTAACTAGATAACAAGATACAAAAATGTAGGAACTGATGATGATTTGTCAGATCTTTCATTCTGATTTTGGGGAAGTTCGTTGGTGAGCCATTGATGTGACTTTGACTTCTCTGCATGTTGAGTTGTACTATACACCCCATCCCTCATTTGATCAAAGAGCACAACTCCTCCCATATTTGCTAACTGGGAATGGTGCCTTTGAGCAGTCTTCGGTAGATTTCATCCATTTCTATATATTTAGCAAACATCGGCCTGGTGATGAAAATATATTTGATCTTGTGTTGGATGTTGAGGTCCAGCTGTAAAGTCTCTAGTAATGATTTGCCAGTTATGTTGCCTTGTATTCCTGAAAACTTGGAACTATCCTTGGCCACCATGGCAATCTTCTTCTTGTAGTCAGAGAGGGTCATAAACTTGTCATTGAGTACTAGTAAAATAGGAAGACCTTTATTTTGCAAGGCATAGATCTTGTTGAAGAACCTCTGAACTTCGATGTCCATGTTCTAGACTTTCTCCTTCATCTGCAACATCAATCCTCTTTTAGTCAGAACCCTCTTGACTTCGAGGATGGTTTCCATCCTATCTTCAATATTCAGGTCTTCCAGCTCTTCCCTAGTCTTCGAATTCAAAAATATAATGATTGCATTTTCTTCTATGGGAATTTCCCCCAGCTCTCCCTTTATCTTGTCAATGGCCTGCCTGCTCCTCATCACAAGTTCCTATTGTTCAAACATAATTTGAACCATGGGCCAAATTTCATTTATTGACTTGGATATGTCCATCCAAATTTTCTCCTTGGCTTCAGCTAGTGTTTTTCCTGCCACTGGTTTCTTTTGCAGCTGCTATATTTCCTGCTTGAGATTTTTTGATGTTTACTTCTCAATGTTGTAATTTTTCTGGTAGGAATACTTAAGCTCTTGGAGATTCTCAACCTCCTTTTTTAGTATATTGATCTATGTTCCTTGTAGGGTCATCTCCTCTATTGATTTTTATAGCTCTATAGGTTTTTCTAGAGCTGTCAGTGGGGTGGATGATGGAAGTTTTGTTGTAGTGGTTGTTGATACAATTGTTGTGCTAACTCCTGTAAGAGGAACTGCACTCAGTGGGATGAATTCCATAGGCTTTGCTTGTTCCTTCTCCTTTACTAACCGTTCCATCTCTACTTCCATATCTTTTATTTATGCATTTTGTTCCATAATAAGATTTACAATTCCTCCTTCTCCCCTTCTGTCTCAGCTATCTCTTTGGACTGCGAGTCTTCAGTAGATGGAAATTTCAGTTGCTTCCTTAGATATGTTATGTCAGCATTATTTTTCTTGAGAAACTCCTCAACTACTTTTACATTTGAGGGGTCATACCCAATTTTGAGCACCAATTCTTGTAAGGACTTAATCCTATTATCCTTTGCAAAGGATGATATTTTCTCCATCTTTAATTGGGTTTGAACATTGTTTAGAGAAACCTATAATTTGGCAACATAATTGGAAGCATTGGCTAATGTTGAGAAAATCATTTCTCTAGTCTACCTGTGTAGATCCATCTGATCAGGTAGATGTACATCTCTAGTGTTAAAATCCAATGTATCCCTCTTGTAATCAGTGATTTATTTTGGATGGGGCACTTGTTCCTGCAAAAATTCCATGTGCATTCTCCCCTTTTCTGTATCAAAATTTGATAACAATTTGTCCTGTGCTGTGGATGTTTTCTTCCAGAACTGAGCATAGGTGTTGTTGGTCAGCATCTGGTTTTTCTTCTTAATCAAATCATATTTTTCAAAAATGCTTAGTTTTACAGATCCCGAAGGAGGTTGGGTGATCATAGTGGTATCGATATGATTCTTTGAGGAAGAAGTGGACATCATCTGATGATTTCTTGAGAAAGGTGATGAATTCTCCCCTTCAACAACAATGGTAGAGTGGGTCTCTTCCTCTCTAGTCCTGTCAGTAGTGTGAGTAGATTTAGGCCTTTTCTTGTACACTTGGAAATCCTCTATTGATACTTCAGTGACTAAAGGAGACACATCCTTCCTGGGTATTTTCTCTTTTGGTACTTGTGGAGTGGTTGTTTGTGAAATCATGGTTATATGAGACTATTGTTCAGCGTCTTCCATAGTGTTCACCTCCCACTCTGTCTGGTTCACAAATTTATCAATTTCTGGTTTGAGCGTATGAGAATATGGGGAATTTGTTTTCTTTTCTCTCATATTTGCAATGATCCCACATGGATCATAGCGCCAAGTGAAACTGGTACTAAATTTCATTTCCTTTAATAATTTGTCTGTCTCTTCCCAAGCAGCTTGATTGTTGCAGATAAAGGGTCCTATCTGCCTTTTGATTCTCAGTTGTTGTTTCTTCTTCAGAGATACAAAATGTATATCATCTAAATTGATCATTTATCTAATATAATCCAGGAAAAATATCCTAACAGAAGAGTGCTTGGGAAGTTTGTATGGAGCTAACTCACACCCATATACTCTGATTTCTGTGTGATTTTGATACAGGTACCAATACCCAAACTTGGCGAGGTCTAAGAGGTGTAATATTATTTGGATATCTTCATTTATCCTTGGATATGGTCTACCACCGAGCTTGCTCACCACTAGATGGTAAAAATGCTCAATAAACGGTTTGAAATTAAACTCTATGGATTTTCTTCTGAGCAGCGAGGTCCAAGAGGTTACAGCCTGTGGTTTGTCGTCCTGGTCCATTTTCTAGATTGGGAAAGAGAGCCTATCTGCCTGAAAGAAGGTGAACATGTAATCCAGTATTGAAGAATACTGGAACATGCCCTCTGTGGTGAATTTAAATAGTTGTTCATGTATGTTCTCAGCTAGGAAAGTGTTGTAATCGAACTGGATGGTGTCTTTTTCTTTAGCAGATAAAATGGACAGAAAACCCAAAATGGGTTCATCCACCCATTTGTCTGAGAAATAGCTGAGTAGACAACATAGCAATGAAATAATTTGGTTTCCCTTTTCTGAAAACATGGAGGAGTGGTAAGGGGGATTTTTCTTGGGGAATTGAGCATCCTGTGGGAGAAAAAGCTCAAAAATCTGCGCCCTGGATATGGATAACAAACAACATATCCATATTTCTTAAAATTGGTACTTATCTTAGAAGACTGTCACCAATTGCTTGCAGACCATCCATAAACCTCCCAGCCATAGATTGCATTGTTCATCACTCTCAATAGTGAATCACCCCCGAGTTGGGACTGAACTCCACCCAGGGTAAAGGGATTCTTATCTAGGCTAAGGCTCATGGACAACAAGAAAGACTCTGTCTTAGGTGCTCACTCAACTAACAACCTACAACCTCTCATACCCCACATGCCTGTCCCACCCAAGGAAGTGTGCCCCTTCTCTACTCAACAGTCCTTCGGTTGCCCCAATTCCCTTCCATGGCTTTAGCAACAGGCGGGACCGAAAGTCTCAAAGAACTGTAGTTGTAGTTTAGCACCTACGGAAACCAATCCCCAACATTTCTCTCACCCAAAGAACTGTTCATGAGCCTGACAACCTGCTTCTTCAATATCGCTCCAAGCTAACTAGGTACACCAACCAAAAAGGATGAGGAAACAGGTTTCGAAAAGATGACATGGATTTCTCAAGGATAACGAAATGTATGAGTGAGAATGGTCATGGATTCATTGACTGGATAACTGAGTGTGTTTTGGAATCACTATGAACTCTCTGTCAAAATGATGGTTAGCCTGGTGGTTTTCCCTTTCCCTTTTGTTCATAAACCCTCCTGTGAGAGAGAGAGGCCCCTTCTCTAAGTTTCCCCACGATATGAATGCATGTTCCCAACTTGACACTTGTCATATCGGAAGTTACTTTCATCCACTTGTCCCCAACTTTAGAAATTAGGATAAAATTATCCATACTTTATGTTTTGGGAAATATTAATATAATATTCCCTTGACTTTTGGCCCTCCCTTTCCCTAACTGGTGAAGTTCAGTCTCCCATCTCTTTTATCGTGGTTGTTCTGTGTGTAGTGATGTATTTTATATTAATCATGAGTCATGTACAAAGTAGGCACTCTAGCCTTTAACATCTAGGCATTCTGGCCTAATTCCAAGACATAAGCATTATGGCTTATAATACTGGCTCACCAGCCTATAATTCATATTATATACACAAAGGTTCGTTGACCTTAATATCGCATGCACTTTGTTACTGCACGATGTATCATCTGTCTTTAAGGTTGCACACACCTTAGTTACTGTGCGTGGTATTCAAAAATGTGTACATTACATCCCTTTACTGCGCAGTATATATGTGCACCATGCCATGAAAGGCGTATTTAAAAAATGATGTCTAAATATCTCACTAGCTTAAATATACTTGGATTATATTTACATTTGGGTTCAATTGAGGAATATTACAATCCCCTGTCCTTATTTATGCACTGTCCTCAGTGCATCATGTACCCATATACAACAAAATTCTCAAAATTATTCAAAAAGATGCGGGTATTTTGTCTGCATTGCATCCTCATGCTCCCAAGTAGTGTCTTCAGGTCCATACCAGGTCCATTGAACCTTTACAATCCCTGTGGATTGATTCTAGAGTTGTTTGATTTTTCGATATAGGATGTGCACCAGATGCACTTGGAAAGCACCTTCTTGCTCCACCTCGATAACATTCCAATCAATAACATGATTAGCATCATGTATACATTTCTTTAGCAATGATACATGGAATACATTATGAATAGACATAGATGCAGGCAATGCAATCATATAAGCAACTGGACCAATCCTCTCTAGGATTTCAAATGGTCCATAAAATCTGGCTACCAACCTAGCACAGCTTCCCAGCTTCAGGGAGCTCTTGTTAGATTTTACTTTCAGGAAAACGTGATCACCCACTTTGAATTCTTTGTGGATTCTATTTTTATCAACATAACGTTTCTTTCTGTCTTGGGCAGTTTTCAAATTCTGCTTAATTTTTGACATCTAGTCCTCCATATCCTTGAGCAATTTTGGCCCGACTACTGTTCTATCAGCTGGATTATCCCAACTTATTGGAGTATTGCACCTTCTACCCTAAAGTTCTTCAAATGGGCTCATTTTCAATGATGCCTGACACCCATTGTTGTAAGTGAATTCTACCAAGTGTAGGTAGTCTTACCATTTCGATTGTTTGTCCATCACATACATTCTCAACATATCTTCTATCACCCTATTCACTCTTTTTGTCTATCCATCAGACTCAATATGGTAAGCTTTACTAAAGTTCATATTCATTCTGAATCCTTTGAACAATCCTTTCCATAAATTTGAGGTGAATTTCGAGTCTCTGTCAGACACAATCATTTTAGGAATTCTGTGCAATCATGCCACTTCCTTCATGAAAATATCAACAACACATGTTGCTTTGTCAGTAGTTTTTAGTGGAATGAAATGGGCAGCTTTTGTAAGCTTTTCCACCACTACCATAATAGAATCATGTAGCTTTCCTATTCTAGGAGATACCATAATAAAATCCATTGTCACCACTTCCCACTTCCATTCAAGAATGGGCAAATGTTGCAGCAATACTGTTGGGTGCCTATACTCTATTTTAACTTTCTAGCATTCCATACACCTAGCGATATATTATGCAATTTATCTCTTCATACCTGACCAAAAGTATTGGCTCTTGACCATTGTTATGGTTTTCTGATATCCAGGGTGCCCTTCATAAGGAGCATTATGCATCTCATGAAAAATTATACGTTTCAAGTCTTGGACATTTGGTACAAAAATTATGTTCTTGTGCAGCAGTATTCCATCTACTCCCAACTTTTAAGTATCCATATTTTGTGGTGTCTTACCTTGCTGTAGAATTTCTACCAATTCTCTGTATTACAGATCTATATTTGCAGCCTCCAGAATTTTCTTTTAACATCAGTTGGATACATGTTGATGGTTGTAGCACGTAGCTCATGAACCCTCCTACTAAGTGCATCAACCACTTTATTTTCTTTCCCTTTGATATTCTTTATATCAAAGTTATATTCGCTTATAAATTCTAACCATATGCTTCATCTAGCACTTAGATTTGGCTGATCAAATAAATATTTCAAACCATTATGGTCTATTCTTAGCTCAAACCTCTTTCCCATGAGGTAGTGTCTCCATTTCCTCAGGGCATGCACTATGGCTGCCAACTCCAAATCATGAGTGGCATAGTTTCTTTCATGCTCCTTCAACTTCCTTGATTCATAACATATTACAAATCCATATTGACTGAGGACTCCACCCAGTCTTACATTACATGCATCTGTGCATACAATGAAATCATCATTTGGGTCTGTGATCCTTAGTATTGGAGCACTTGTCAATAATTGTTTCAGATGTTGGAAACTCCTTTCACAGTCCATCGTCCACTAAAACTTCATACCTTTCCTTTGCAAGGAAGTGATTGGGTATGCTATCTTCGAGAATCGTCCAATGAATCTCCTTTAGTAGCCTGCAAGGCCCATGAAATATCTGACATCTTTCACATTCGTTGGTGTTGACCATTCTCTAATGGATGCTACCTTCTCAGGGTCCACTTCTATCCCATATTTTGAGATGATATGCCCCAAACAATGAATTTGTTTCTGATAAAATGAGAAATTTCTCAATTTGGCATACAACTGATGTTCCCTTAATACTTGAAACACCATCCTCAAATGATGTTCATTCTCTTCCTCTAACTTGGAATATATAAGAATGTCATCCAAAAATACAGTGACAAACTTGTCCAAATACTCTCGAAAAACACCATTCATTAAGCACATGAAAACAGTTGGTGCATTTGACAATCCAAATGGTACCACCGTGAACTCGTAATGACCATACCTTGTCCTGAAGGAGGTCTTTATAATATCTTATTCTTTAATTCTTACCTGATGGTATCCTGATATGATATCTATCTTTGAAAATATATGTGCATCCTTCAATTGATCAAAGAGGTCATCAATCCTTGGTAGAGGATATTTGTTCTTAACAGTCACTTTATTCAATTGTTTGAAGTCAATGCACACTCTTAACGTTCCATCTTTATTTTTCACAAACAAGACTGGGGCACCCCAAGGTGATACACTTGGGTGTATATACCCCTTCTTCAGAAGTTCTTCAAGTCGCATTTGCAACTCCTTCAATTTTGGTGTACTCGTCCTGTAAGGAGTCTTTGATACTGACGTTGCTCCAGGCATCAAATCTATAGAGAAATCAATGTCTCTCATTGGGGGTAGTCCTGGTACTTCCTTGAATGCATCCTCAAACTCTTTCAAGACTGGATAATCCTCCAAATTTGGAACCTTGTCTTCAGGTGTCTCCTCAATATGAGCTGCAAATATTTGACATCCTCTTCTATAACATGTCTTCAGCTGTAATGCTGAAATTTCTCTAACGGTTACTGCCCTAGGAATTCCATGCACTTTCCTTTGGTTCCCTTTTTCATCCAAGCAAGTGAATGCTTTTTTATGACAATCCAATAGAGCATGATGTGGGTCCAACAAATCCATCCCAATTAAATAGTTATAGGAACCTCAGGGTAATATGTTCAAATCTGCCCTAGTATTTAGTCCATTCATGTCTATGAGGAAGGACATAACCATCTCATTAACTTTTCTTCTGGTTTCTATAGCTAGTTTCACCAACCAGGATTTCCCATACTTGCTTCTTGGTAAATGCATACTTTCCACCATCTTTAGGTCTATATAACTATGACTAACTCTTGAATCAATTAAAATAGCAAGGGTTTGGTTGTTGATCATACCTTCTACTTCAATCACGTGGGACTGATACTCTACTTGCTTGGTGTCTAGGACTGCATAAATTCTTGACACATTTCTACCCATGTCCTCTATTGTCTTATTTCATTGTACATTGTGAACAATCCTACCTTTTTCGCCTCTGTGAGGAAAATCTTTGAACCTATGGTCTCCTTTACAACCCCAACATTGCATAGGTGGTTGTCTTGGCCCTTGACTCCCTGTGTCAATCACTCTAGTTTCCTTATGCATTTGTTTCCATTGTGGATTATTTCTAAAGAATTGTGGCTTAGCTCCCTTCTTCCTCCAATCCATCTTGAATTCCTTATTGTCTTCCCAAGTCTTTTGGAAAGATGGTCTTGCTTTCAACTGGTCATATAAGCATTTAGCTCTCCTTATGGTCTATTCTAATGTCTTAGGATCATCATACTGTATTTTGTCACTGATGAACGATGGAAATACACTTAAGTACCATTGAATCTTGACTATCTCATCCTTAATGAAAGAGACATACTTCAACAGTTCCAGAAACCTTCTCTCATATCCATCTATAGTCGTACTTCCAAGCTTAAGTTCAAAGAACTCTTTCATTTTCTTGTCATAGTATCTCTTGGTCAAGTATTTCTTCTCAAAATACTTCTTGAATTCTCTCCAAGTAACACTTTTCTCTACAATGTGTTGTACCTGCACAAGTTGATCCCACCACATGGAGGCCTTTCCTTTGAGTTGATAGATAGTGATTCTACCTTCAGCATGGGAAGAATAATTATGCAATTGAAAATACTTCCTCATGCCTAGCAACCATGTTTCACCATCTTCATCCTTCTTGTTCTCACCATCAAATGTAGGAGGTTTGATTTTGTTCATTTCTCCTCGCAGCTCATCCACCCCAGATCTCTTATACCTTCTGACATGGGATAGACTTGAGTTGTTTCCTACTCTCTTGTGGGAATGCCTATGGGAATGATGGTGATGCCTACTAGCACTTTTTACTTCTCTCTTCTCCTCTGAATATTTGTGACTCTCGGATCTACTTGAGTCACTCTCCTTAACCGATTTATTCTCTATTATGTTCAAACCTTCCAATAGATTCATGTTGAAGTCATCTTTCTACTATTTGTCTTTCATAATCCTTTCATTATCATCTTTATGGCTTTGGACATCCTTCTGCAAATTCTTAATGGTCTCAACCATATTCATATATTCATTCCTTTCTTCTCCATGTCCATTGGAGTTCATTCCTTCCATGCCCAAATGGACATCCATCCCTCTTCTCTTCTCTAGATGACTGTAATTCTCCTGTGCCTCTTCCATTCCAATGGATTCTGAACTGGCCTGACCTAACCGAGTTGTTGTTAATTCTACAAAATGTCCAACCATCGAAACTAATCAGACTAACTAATCAACAATTCATGAGAATATGCACCATTTCGATTCAACATACACATCAACATTATCACTCCCAGTTTCCTAGTGTTATCACCACGACAATTCTAGATAAGACCCAAGTCTCAAGAATGATGATGCGTAGTGTCTTCTAAGATACACTTGTGCAAGAAGGTGGTATTTTCAAAACCACTTTCTCCAAGACGTGGTATCACGTGTCTCAACATGTCAAATCCACCACTCATGGAGCAGGCAACGACTAGTCATATCACCCTACTCCATTCGTTCGGTACTTCACAGCCATGTGACGTTAGCTGATTGCCACCATGTAATGAACTCGAAAGCTAATCATTTGAAATGGATTGGTCGAGCATGGTAACCCAACGTTCCTTATACGTAATTTGTCTGCACTTCATAAATGGAGTTCTATAATTACCACTCCCCAAGTATGAATATATATGTGTATCCATAACCATAGTAATATTCAATTTGCTTGACTTCCTACTCTCTATAAAGATGCATTTTGGTATCCCCAACCTAAGATACATGGACAAAGATAAGTCGAGTGAGACTAGTTATTCGAGAAACATGCTAGTCTTTCCTGCAAATAAGGAGGAAAGGGTCCTCGTGCACCTTCTAGCAACTAAGTTCCACACAGATCTGGTTATAGACTCATGATTGGAGGTCAAATTGAAACCCACTATAAAGGATTTAGTCATCAGCAGGCCAGTCGTTAAGAAGAAAAGGAGTAAGCGATATAAGAAGGAGGAATCTATGGTTAAAGTGGTTGAAAGTGTTGGAGAAAATCAACCAGTCTGGTTAGACTCCTCGTTAAAGGTGGAGATCTCTAAGCTAAAGTAAGTCTTCAACTAAAATAAGCATGTCTCGAAAAATTTTGAACAGCCAGAAGTGGAGGTAAAGAGTATCAGAGATGATAGGCATGTTCTTCAATGGCCCTTTTTACAACAGGCTAACTGTTGCCATCACACTTTTGCAATTTTGAGATTAATATGATTATATAAATACAGAAACATATTTTTAAATTGTTTTATTACAATTTCTATTTGGTGATGTTATGACTCTTGTTTTATTTTATAATAGTTTTTCTTGTAATATTATATTTTATTTTCATATGTCTAAATCAGAAGAAATTAAATTCGAAATTAATGCTTCAATGTTGTTATGTGTTTATTTTTATTTTATTATTATGCAATTTAAACTCAGACTCCTCGCCTTCCAATCGAATTCGTGTGCATTAACTTGACCTATTCATTTATATTATCGTGCATAGAAATATTACAAGGTAAATGCTTCTCTATGCACCTAAATCTACTGTGCATTTCTTCTTCGTTGTACCGACTACTTACACAGACTATTCTGGCGTTGTGTGCCAATATCCACTGCACATAGTTTTGATACTATGCACTGATATTCCACATGCATTTTCGTCCTATGCATGCACCATGTCAAGTTTAACATACTCCTTCATGATCAAATATCTGTGCATACTACTGAATACACCGTCGCAAAACAACTTATACTCATACTTATGCGCGTACCAACAAAACTCCTCTACATTAAACAATACTTGCATACCCCATGTGCACCTTACTATGTGTGTTCTTACCGTGCAAGGATAATTTCATCGCATGCATATACACATAATAATATTTCGCGCAACACCACAATTTACCACACACACTAGCACTCCACGGTTTCCTGCGCAGTACCAAATTTACCACACGCGTCGGTATGCCAACCTTTTCCAAGGACACTCTATGACTCTAATTCTGGTCACTTCGAAGTTACTTTTCTTTGAATATTCACTTCAATTGCACCCTTCTGGTCTATCTAAGCTTAGTATTGAATCGAGGCTCTGATACCATACTGTAACAAACCCCTCGACCATCCTGAGACCAGGGTACGCCACTCCAGAGAAACCGCTCATTCTCTAACACCAGTGGGTAACATTTCCAGCCATGAGGTCGGCCATGTTACTCTATGGAACACTTTTGTTCCCATACTATGGAACATACAGTAGCATACCCAGTAGTCAACTAAGCGATGCCACCTAAATTTACTCTTTAAGCTGCATGCAACTAAAACATATACATACAACACGCTCGTGGAAGCTTTACATCTAAACATAAACAAACCATTACTTTCTGTAACATACAACTTTTATATTAAAATAACAGTAATTACCAATATGCATCATTTATAGGAAATTACCCATAAGCACACAAGCAATCATAGTCACATATATGATAGAATCATAACATGGGCATGTAAATAACAAACAATATATCCATATTTCATAAAATTGGTACTTATCCTAGAAGATTGTCACCAACTTTTTGCAGACCGTCCACAAACCTCCCAGCCATAGATTGCATTGTTCATCACTCTCAACAGTGAATCACCCCTGAGTTGGGACTAAAATCCACCCAGGGTAAAGGGATTCCTATCCAGGCTAAGGCTCATGGACAATAAGAAAGACTTCGTCTCAATTGCTCACTCAACTAACAACCTACAACCTCTCATTCCCCACATGCATGTCCCACCCAAGGAAGTGTGCCCCTTCTCTGCTCAACAGTCCTTCAGTTGCCCCACTTCCCTTCCAGGGCTTCAGCAACAGGCCGAACCAGAAGTCTCAGAGTGTTGTAGCTGCAATTTAGCACCTACAAAAAATCAATCCCCAACAATTCTCTCGCCCAGAGAAATGCTCACGGGCCTGACAACCCACTTCTTCAATCCCGCTCCAAGCTAACTAGGTACACCAACCAAAAAGGATGAGGAAACAGGTTTCAGAAAGATGACATGGATGTCTCAAGGATAACGGAATGTATGAGTGAAAATGGTCATGGAGTCATTGACTGGATAACTGAGTGTGTTTTGGAATCACTGTGAACTATCTATCAAAACGATGATCAGCCTAGTGGTTTTCCCTTCCCCTTATGTTTATAAACCCTCCTATGAGAGAGAGGCCCCTTCTCTAAGTTTCCCCACGATATGAATGCATGTCCCCAACTTGACACTTGTCATATCAAAAGTTACTTTCGTCCACTTGTCCCCAATTTTAGAACTTAGGATAAAATTATCCATACTTAATGTTTTGGGAAATATTAATATAATATTCCCTCGACTTTTGGCCCTCCCTTTCCATAACTAGTGAAGTTCAGTAACCATCCTCTTTTATCGTGGTCGATCTACGCGCAGTGATTTATTTTATATTAATCATGAGTCATGTACAAAGTAGGCACTCTAGCCTTTAACATCTAGGTACGCTGGCCTAATTCCAAGACATAAGCATTCCGGCTTATAATACTGGCTCACCAACCTATAATGCATATTATATACACAAAGGTTCGCTGACCTTATTATCGCACGCACTTTGTTACTATGCGTTGTATCCTCTATCTTTCAGGTTCTGTGCACCTTAGTTACTACGTGCGGTATTCATAAATGTGTACATTACATCCCTTTACTGTGTATTATATGTACCCACCATACCATGAAAGTTGTAGTACAAAATTGATGTCTAAACAACTCACTAGATTAAATATACTTGGATTATATTTACATTTGGGTTTGGCCGAGGGATATTACATGGGAGACATGTCAAAGATTGGTAAGCCTTAAAACACTCTTTGACAGAAATGTCAATATGGAAAGAAGACAATAGAAAGCTTCAAATCAAAGGAGTACTCAACAACGAAGTCATTATAACGCGTTCATATAGATCTTTGTGGGCTTGCAAGAACACAAATTCTACAAGGTGAAAATTACTACATGTTGCTCATTAATGAATACTCTAGAATGACATGGGTTATTTTCCTAAAATAAATATATGAAGTATTTGAGAAGTTCAAAGCATTCAAAGCCTTGGTTGAAAATGAAACTGATTTGAAAATAAAGTGCTTGAGATGAGACAGAGGAGGTGAGTTTATCTCACATGAATTTGAATAATTTTGTGAGATTCATGGAATAAAGAGACATTTTTTAGCTGCAAGAACTCCACAACATAATGATGTGGTAGAAAGAAAGAATCAAACCATAAAAGAGATGAAAATAAAAATGTTGAATGAATTCAAACTATCATACATGTTTTGGAGAGAAACAATCAACACCACAGTCTACATTTTGAATAGAGGGAAACATCAATACCCCTTCCCAAAGAGACATTTGAATATATTAGAAAAAATTGTGACTGATATCCATCTCATCTAGTAATTAAGTTATTAAGTAAAAGCATAAGCTCAAGGGGAGCATCCCTTTTCCATTGATGTCAAAGGGGGAGAGATGAAAACAAGGGAAGTACTGCAACAAGGGGGAGAATTCTTTTTGTTCCTATTCGATTATGTATTTTGTCACAGGATTTCCATCAATGAAAAAGGGGGAGATTGTTGAACATGTTGTCATTGATGTTATATTAAGGAATTAGATTAAACATGTCGTCATTGATGTCATATTAAGGAATTACATTAAACATGTTGCCATTAATGTATTGCTAAAGAATTTGCAAGAAACACAAGTATCTCAAGATTGATATGTGTGTGTGTTTACAAGTATAATAAAAAAGGGGTGCACGTGAAAAAGTAAAAAAATGAATTTTACTAGTATATTTTAGTATATATAAAACAACATGTAAAGAAATCAAAGAAATATTTTACAAGTCCGTTGTTTCAAATCTGTGGTTTTGGAAGTAAACATCCATGTGAAAAATTCAAAGGAAATATTTTACAAGCTAGTGGTTTCAAGTCTGTGGTTTTGGAAGTAAAAGTGCATGTAAAATGTTAAAGAAATATTTTACAATTGTTTTTACTATTGGTGGTTTCAAGACCATGGTATTTGCAAAGGTGAAATAAAAATAAATAAATAATTAATTAATTAATCAACAAATCTCTTCAAAATGGGTCATGATGATGTATACAAATAAATGTAATATTTGAAGAGAAGGGTGTGAAATGAGCAGAAATGTAATATTTGAAGAGGAGAATATGATATGAGTAAATATTGAATATCATTCTGAGTGATGAAGAGTTTGAAAAAGAAGAATATATATGTGTGTGTGTGTGTGTGTGTGTGTGTGTGTGTGTGTGTGTGTGTGTGTGTGTGTGTGACGATATAGTGAACAAATCAAGTGAAGGAAGAAATATCAAGCAAACCTAGTAAAGGAAAATCTAGTGAACAAAGATTATGGAGGTAGAAATAGTGAATAGATCCGATGAAGGAAGAAATAGAAAACGTATCTAATGAAGGAAGAAATAACGAACATACATGGTGAATACAATGTGAATGTTCATCATATTTTTGAAGAAGTTATATTGTAATTGAGGGTTGGTTCTGCTCAAACAAAGAGATTGGTGTCTCTTGCTAAGTCGGTGCTTAGCAATGGGAATTGTTCTCTCCAGTAGGTTGGTACCTACAAATATCTATAAGAGTAGGTCAATTCCTACAAAATTATAAATAAAATTTTCCATGGTTTTCTCCCAAAAGGGTTTCCATGTAAATTCGGCATATCGTGGTTAATATTATGTACGATTTCTTTATTATGGTCGTTGAATGTTTAAATAAATAAAATGCTTTTGTATATTGATTC
>JZKD02S1826978.1:291533-353830 GCA_000966675.3 Picea glauca | reverse complement strand
CCCCCCCCCCCAACACACACATTTTGCAATTCATAGCTAGCCAAATTTTCCAGCAAAGGAATTTTGGTAAGGCTAGCCAAAATCTTTCGAGTAGTTACTTTCTTTTGAAGGTTCCTCTATCGGATTGAACCCAATTTGTAAACATATTTTTCCAAGAATTAGGTTTTCTCATTCTATTTTTTATACCTTTGAATGCAAATTGCCAAAATTTGGTGGAAAAATCGCACTCAAAGAAAACATGATGAATTGATTCTAGATCCGCTTGACACAACACACATATAGAGAGACCCTAGAGACCACATTTTTGGAGATTATCCATAGTTGTAATTTTCTCATGAAACAACATCCATCAAAATATGATTACCTTTGGAAGACCATATGTGTGCCAAATCATATTCCATATTGTTGACCTTGGAGGTAATGTAGAATTTTGTAGCTGAGACATATATCCATGTTTAACATTGTAACCAGTTTTCCCCCAATCTCTTTTTCTAGAGTGTTATTCTTCCCAGGTGAACAACTATTCAAAAATGAGCTATGGAACTAAGTGTTTTAAATGAGGGGGAGGTGACCCTAAGTTCCAACCTATCTAATGACTTAAATAATCATCCCAAGAAGAAATGACTACTAGTTTTTTAAAATTTTGATTGTCCATCCATCCTTTTAGTGGAAGGAACTCTTGCTGACTATCCAATGTGTCCTTTCCCATGATGTTGGATGACCATAAATAAATATTTTTTCCATTTCCTGGGACCCAAGATAATTTGGAGTGCATAAGAAATATTTTTATTTTAAAAGTCTCCAAATTGGTGAGCCTTTCCTTATTTCTATAAGAGAGGCTAGACACCTCATGCGAAGGCCTATAAAGTACTTTTTATATAGAATCCTTTTCCACCAAGAATTTTGGATAGAGAAAAACCACCAAAGTAACTTTGTTCCTAGGGCCAAATTCATTAGAGAGGGATCTTTGATGCCTAATCCTCCATTTTCTTTGGGAGCCCTTAGAATAGTCTAGTTCACTATATGGAATTTATTGGAGTTAACCTTTCTTCCCTGCCATTAAAATTTCCTTATTCCTTGAGCCATATAATGCATAAAACCTATAGTATATAATAGAGAAAAGTATTATAAAATAGATAGAGCCATGGGGATGGATTTAATGAGGACCAATTTTCCTACAGGGTTCAACCAATTTGCTCCCCATTGTTGGAACTTCGTCTTGAATTTTCTTAGAGCACTCTACCATGCTTGAGTTGTGGGATTAGTTAGACTAATGGGAATACCTAGATATATGAAATAGGTCCAACATTACTAGTGAGGAAACATTATAATTGTGGAAATTTCTTGCATGATCCCTTTGCATACATTTCACCCATAAATTTGTCTCTTATTATAATTTATCGCTCCACCACAAATGATGATGAAGGGATCTATAACCATTTTAAAATTGGAAGAAATAATTATTGACACTCCACCCAATAAGAGAGTTTCATCAACCAATTGTAAATTATCAATTCTTTTAACACCTCTTACCACTTTGATCCCTGGAAAATTACCTACTCTTATTTCAGATTCTAGTTTCCTACTCAAATATTCTACCATAATGATATGGAGATGGGTGGATAAGGGGAATACTTGACAAATTCCTCTTCTTCCTTTGAAGAACAAGGTGGAGCTTCCATTCAAAAAAGGGGAGATCCACGAATTACATATACAAGATGAGATCCATAAATGAAAGAGGGACAAAAAACATATTTAAATAGAATATAAAAAACAAAAGAATGGTGAACTCTGTCAAAAGTGTTAGCCATATCTAATTTTATGATCATACCTTTTTATTTTTTGGATTTTCTAGAGTTCACCATTGAAAGACTAATGATATCCACCATTTTCCTCTTCTGCATGAAACCACCTTAGTTTTCAAAATTTACTTTGGGTAAAATAAGCTTCATTCTATTGGCTATAACCTTAGAGGTCACTTTGTACAAGGAATTACAAGGTGATATAGGATGAAAATTTGAGAAGGAGGAGGGGTTGGATTCTTTTGGAATGAGAGATAAGAATGAATATTTGATGATGCCTCCAATTTTGAAAGACTTCTAAACATATTACAGCCTTTGTTTTAGAATGAATTTGATAATATCCCAGATAGCACTTTGGATGAGTCATTACAAAGTGAGATAATGAGGATGGGTTGGATTATTTTTGGATGAGATATAATAATGAAGAGTTGATGATGCTTGCAATATTGAAATACTCCTAAACATAGTGTATCATATATTTTAGATCAACTTTGATAATATCCCAATATTCTCTAAAGAAGTGTATTGTAAAGTCATTTGGTCGTGGAATTTTGGCCACAACAAGGCCCCAAATTAATATTTGTATTTCCTCCTAAATTATCTTCCTCACTAAATCCAAATTTTCATTGGGAGAAATGACCAATGGGATATTTTCTAGCATCCCTTCCATGTATTTTGGTTTGACCCCTTCATTTTCAGTGTTTAATGCCTCAAAGTGTGTTCAAGTTGACTCTTTGGTTTATTTGAATTGGTTAACAGTCCTACCATCCTCCAAAGTAATCTCTTTTATAGTATTTCTTAATATCCTAACCTTAGCTTGTCTGTGAAATAATTTTTTGTTTATATCTCTTAAATTTAGCTAGAGACTTCAAGACTTAAGCCTCCACCATTGTTCCTCATGTATTATAACTTTATTGTATTTTTGGACTACATTTTATTATTTTAGCAAGTCATTGGTTATTTATTACATATCCAAAGTGTTTTGAATGTTGATCAATTGAGATCTGAATTATTATTTCCCTCTTTTAGGATAGGTATACATTGATTTTGTCCAGTCCTTCAAAGAAATATAGACAACTTTTATTTTCTACTCCCATATGGAGATAGGGGAGCATTTTATCCACTTCCTCCATTCTCTCTTAATAATATTCACTATTGTTTCATCATGGATCCATAAAGGATTACATTTAAAAGGAGTTGGCCCATAATTGGTAGCATCCCACATCACCAAAATTATAGGATTATGATAGGATGTTGTATAAGGAACAATCCTTGAGGAGATATAATATTGGTCAAAAGGAAATCACTTTGAATTAGGAAATGGTCCAAACAAGCTGCTATATGACCTAATCCTAATATCTTTTTCAACCAAATATACTTACATTTGAGTGGTTTAATATCTACCATCTCCCATCTAGAGATCAAGTCTTCCATACATTCTCTGAAGGGATCTCTAACCACACTTCCACCTCACTTATATTTATAGTTGAGGGTCACATTGAAGTCCCCTCCTATTATGTTGTTATGAAAATGTTCTATTCATTTCATCATTGTCAAAGTATCCTATAAATCCATTTTTTCTTTGTATAATACTATAATATACACATTGAAAACATTTGTTTTCATACCTAATTGTTTGTGGGTGAGAGTTGTCAATATCCAGTGTTGGGTTTGGAATGTAAATTCTAAATTTCATATATGGTTGTTCCAAACTATGCAAAGGAATAAGGAGGAACCCATTGAACTTACAACTCATCCTTCACTTGGTTTTCATTGATAATTTATTATTTTAACAGCTTCTTGAACCTCTAGTTTAGTCTCCTCGACTAGGAGGATAAAGGGTTTTCCCATTATTATTATATCCCTAATTAAATTTTCCTTAAACCTACTAACCATCCCACGTCTATTCCAGGAGAGAATCATCATTACTTACCTAATGGTTTTGAAAACACACCACCAAGTGGGTTTTCTAGACCCGGTTTAATGGAATTATTGAGGGTTGTACCTATATATCATTCTATGGTAGTTTGAGTACCCAATTATTTCTCCTTATTGGATATTTCTTCCCTTCATTATTTTGTTGGATTTCCACCTACATTTTTATGGGTTTTTTCTTATATTTATTCTTCCATTTTATCTTCTTTCTCTACTTGTTGCTAGGATTTTTTGCAAGTAGTCATTCCAGAGGACAATACCTACTTTTCTAGTCTTTTATCCACTTCCTCTTGATTTTCAAAAACATTACTTTCTGCCCCTAGTGAAGGTAAGATTTCATTATTTTCTTCCAACACAGGAATTGAAATAGGGATATTTGATCCCATTGGTGGCTCTACTAACATATCTATTTAGGGGAAATCATAAGACAAAGTATCATACCTATTAGATCCATCATTTAAACCTCCCTCATATGGTTGTTCAAGTGATTTATTGGATACTACTTAAGAGAAAGACTTCCCCAATTTCATCACCTTATGTTTCATATTGGATTGGCCAAGTCCTAAAACTATCAGTTGCCTTTCCTTTGACGAAGTTTATTTGGTCGATACAAGTGGTGTTGATGGATTTGAATTGGTGTTTTTCTTCTTAACTTTATACCATTTCTCCTACTTCTCCTAGAATTGTCACTCCACCTGGTTTTTCTTCTTACGGTACTTCACAAAGTGACCATATTCATGGTAACATTTTCACTTCAAGGGTAATTTATTGTAATCTACTAACTATATATGTTTCCAATTATCCAAAGATAATTGGATTTGTTTAGGAATTCCTTTATCCAAGTAAAATTCCATGCAAATACAAAAACATGCAATCATTCCATCCCTTGATTATGTCCTATCTATGTACTTTCCCAACATATTTCATATGCATCTCATTGTTTCCTCATTCCATCAATGCAATGGAAGATGTGGCAAGTGAACCCATATTGGTACAAATGATGGGAAAAAATGTTATGGGTTAAAATCAAGTCTCCATATGTTCAAGTAGATGCCCCTAGTACCAAAACAATAAGGTCCATTTTGAGAAATAAGATTTTTATCTTCCTTGGATTTGAACAAGAAGGCATAGAACCCTTGTCTACAAAAGTAATGGGTTAACTTTCCCTTGATAAGAAACTACTAGTTCTTCCATACCCAAATGATCATAGCTCTAGAGGATGGCCATAAGCCAGTAAAATAACCAATCAACCCCTGATTTTCTAGGAGAGTTCCATATGTCATGAATTTGTAGAAGAAAGGACAATTTACAAGATATCATTCAGTTATGAATTTGCAGAAGAAAGGACTTCCTCATAGAAGAGATGAAGCCCTGAAAGGCCACCACTTTAAATCCTAGAGAGGGAAAAACCCCACAATAGGAGGAATCTAAGGCCAAATCAGGAACGATACGAGCTAGGTTTTATAGATAGCAAAAACATGTGTAGATTAGGAAACACTCTGTTGGGTTATGAAAAAGGTACAAATATATTCCTTATTCCCACAATTCATGATACAATCTTGATTGACTTTTCTATTAATTAGGGATAAATAGGATAGAAAATGATTAATATGTCTTCTAGTGATATTATTGAAGTTATGTTGATTAGATTCTAAAATACAATTGGAATTGTTTGATTATGTTGCAGGATTGGATAAATATTGTGAAAACCGAAATAGCAAATGAAATCTTGAAGATGCATGAGCTATTAGAGGTTAAGGACTTTTGGCACAAAGCGGTTTTAAAGATGATTTGATCTTCTATATTGTAACTTTATAATAGTAAAGCAATCCTGAGGATCTTCATATCCTCGGGATGGATTGATTTACTCATATTATTGTATATATAGAGGGTAATAGATCTTGAAAGACAATCTAAGAATTGCATTCAAGTATTTAGACTCTCAGTTACTCTACGCAAGTCATTTTTGTGAATGATTTACCAACTATGAAGTTAATAAAATCTTTGATCATTTTCACCTTTTCTACATACTGAGTTTCTAGTAGCAGTACTTCTAAAGACCAAGGGCCCATTGTAAAGGAGCTACTATTTCAGTTGTAATTATATCAGTTTGATTCATGTTTTACGATTCAATTCTCTTTTACAATAGCTAAGCCGAATGCATAAGCATGTTAATGACTGTTGATTCCAATTTCCATTACTGAAGTTTGTTTCTTGATAGTTCCTCACATTTTCACATGCGTTGTTCCTTTTACTTAGATTCTCACTTGTTGTTCCTTTCAAATAGATTACATTTGTTGTTCCTTTCAGTTAAAGTTACCATCATTGTTCCTTTATGTTCAGTTATAGTTGTTGTCCCTTTTGATTAGATTACAATTGTTGTTTCTTTCCACTAGATTAAATTGCTATTTCCTTTCCAGTAATTTGATTCATAGTTAATAGTTAATTCTCCAAGTCTTTTACTTAGATTCAATCGTTTCTTCTTAGTTAAATGAATTCAACAAATTAGTTAGTTCATTTTCATTTCACAACATGTTAGTAATCAGATTTCAATTTTGTTAAATAAGATATTAGTCTTAGAATCTTTAAATGAACATTTGAGGAACATGATTGTGGATAAACTCAGGTTTTCTTTAGCTACGCGATTTTAGCCTCTACAAGCTATCTGCATAGACTTTGTTGATGTTCTTGAGATAAAATATGAATCCTCGGGTTGATAAATTAATGTTAAACTAAGGTTGTTTTAAGGACATCTTTAGAGCCCAATATTTTGGTGTTGTTGCTGGGGAGAATGTCAAACGTAGCATATATTGTGCCTCTGTAGGACGAGGTATTGAAGATGGAAGGTAAGAACCTATGCAGGCAATAAGTAAATGCTTATGCCAACGCCTACCTCCATCTGACGCATTAAGAGGTTGCATAGGTGTTTCTTTTTGAATTTATTTTTGCATGAAGTGTGTATGACTAAGAAGAAAGATCTTGAAAAACCAAAACCCCCACCAAAAATTACTAAAGCCCAGGGCTCTATGCTCCCTGGGAGAAGCGCTTTCATAGATGACATCTTTCGAAAATATGAATCTCAATCTTTGGTTGGACCTAGGAAAGGATATACCCAAATCCCTCAGGTAGTAATCTCACCAACTGCATCCCACGCTGAGATTCACAACAAAACTAAAGGGATTGAGAAAAGATTTTAGAGCACATATATTCCACCTCTCAACCCTTTAGAAGAGGGAAATTCTTGTAATTTGGAGGAAGGAGAAGGAGAAACCAGCGAGGTTGCCAAGGTAGACCCATCACCACCCCTTGATCCTAAATATCCTATGAAAGAAGAAGGAATACCTGAAATCCCATATAGAGGGAGTGAAACCAAATCCCCTAGAGGATCAAATAATCAACCACCTTGAATAGAACACCCAGATCAAGAAATTCCTGAAAATTTTTGAAATATCTGATAATTGATCCAATTGCCAATGCCCCCATGAAGGCAATCCCCCTACAAAACTTTCCAACCTTCCATGTATTGATCTCAGAAGACCCGGATGCATTCTTATTCGAGTTTGATGTCCTATGTAGAGGGTATTATTACATCTCTAAACCCTAAAAATTAAAATTGTTCCCCTCCACTTTGAAAGGAGCATATCTACGCTGGTTTATGGGATTAGGGGGTGGAACTATAAAATCATGGGATGAGATGAAACATGCCTTCTTGACAAAATATCAGGATTATTGTAGAACCAGAGACCTAAAAGATGAAATATTTCAAATGACTCCAAAAGAAAATGAATCATTAGAAGAATATGTTGAGAGATTTCAGTATAATTTACAAAGATCACCCTATGGTACATTACCAGGTGAAGTACTTAAGGAAACTATGATTAAATGTATGAAGGATTAATGGGTAGAAACACTGAATCTAATGGGGAAGGGTGACATTTATCAAGAAACTTATGATAACATCATTCAATTGTGTATCAAGTGCTCGTGGGGAGGCACGCAGACCAGATCAGGAATGCGGACTTCCCTCACCAGAAATAGAAATACTACCAGAGGGGTTGTTACACGAGCTGAAGTTGGTAATCTCTTAGAAAATTTCAAAACATATATTCTGAGAACTATGACTACACAATTGGATGTATTACAGACCAAACAGAAAAAAACAGAAGAAGAATAGACTTTGGCCATATTTTGCCACAGATTTAGAAGAAAACATGGTCCAAGGGATTTTCCTTTGGATGTTGTTCGGTTTTGCACTATTTGCACCAAGGATCATGACACAGAACAATGCCCATCACTCCTAGGACTGAAATTTGTCTTCAGAGAAGTGGAAGAAGAGACAGAACCATTATATTTGATGGATCAACATCGTTAATGGCAGATCCGACCTCCAAATACACTATAGGACCCTTCCTCTTTCTTTTCCAGGCAGTATAATCAACAAAAAAATTCCAGTAACACATGGTAGGGTCAACCGTTTACTAATCAGAACTGACAACCCCACCAATACCCACCTACAAATCCCACTTGTCCAAACCAGCCCGCTGCAAATCCTATCTGGCAGAATCATCCAACTGCAAATTCTACCTGACCTAACTCTCAATACCCTACCTCATCTTGGAAAAACTCAAATAATCCCTACCCTTTTCAGTGGCCCAACACAACTACCCAAAATCCAAATTGGAACCAGAATTGGCAGTGCCCCATGGGGATGGCCCCTCAAATCCAACCCACATTGCAAGCTCCACTCCAATTGCCCCAAAACCCTCAATCGCAATTGCACCCCCAACTACCATCCCAACCTCACCCAAATCCTAATAATAGACCAACTCATCTTGTCCAAATTATGGATAATGGGGAAGGGGAAACTAACTCGGTAGGGTGCAACAAACTTCGGTTGAGATCGGGGCGTATAATCTCTCCTAGAGAAAATAATGTTTCCCAAGAGAAGGAGAATTAAAAACAACCAGAAATAACACCCTTCATTGTCATAATAATGGAAGAAATCGAGCAGGGGGGAAACACAGTCGAATCGCAGGGCCCTGATAAGGATCAAACTCCTTCCCCTTTGTTCCCCGAAATATTGATGATATCAAAACCTGTCGTATATCCAAACTTCGACATTGTAGGGGAACTCAAGAATTTATATGTCAATATTCCACTCCTGCAGGCCCTGCAAGATATTCCAATTTATGTGAAAACAATCAAGGAACTATGTGGGAGGAAGCCTATTAGGAAAATAAAAAATTCATCATCAACAGTCTACGTAGTAGGAGCCTTGTCTGATCTAATTCTTGGCAGATAAGAACCAATCAAATATTCAGATCCAGGGAATCCCATAGTAACATTTCAGATCCAGGGTTGTTCTTTTCCAAACACACCAGTTGATTTAGGAGAGGCCATCAATATCTTGACTATGGAAACTTGCAATACCCTGGGTTTTGACTCCTTCGAACCCACCCCAATCATGTTACAATTGGTAGATCAATTGGTGGTTCGACCAATTGGCACATTACATGATAATAGAAATCTCAGATGACTCTTGGGAATATCGGGTGGATTTCCTCATTATCAACCCAAGAGGTGGACTTAAAGGGCATCCATCGATACTGGGCAGACCATGGCTCGCAACAGTCGATGTGTACATATGATGTCAAATGGTTAATATGACAATTGCTAGAGGAGGTGTCACAAAAAATCTCATCTTATATCCTCCTGCCAAGACAATCCTGATGTTCATATATCCACAATTGCCACCATCACGATATCTAGAAAAGGATTTACGAGCCCCTCTCACGCTGGAAGAATCCCTCAGAATTAAGAACTAGCTAGAGGATGACGTAATTAGTCGGTTTATTAATATCCCAACCATCGTGGGTAACTCAACATGCCAAATGATCCAAGTTGTTCTATATTCTGAAGCATAGGGAGACCTGCTAGAAGATTTAATGGAACAACAAATCCCAACTACATGGAAATTAACAAAGACACTCAAAAGGATCATTTCCCATTACCTTTCATCGGTCAGGTCCTGGATACTTTCGCAGGAAAGAAATTATTTTCCTTCCTAGACAGTTTTAGTGGCTACAATCAGATCTAGATTTCCCCAAAAGATCAAGATAAAACTACATTCACATGCCCCTGGGGTACCTTTGCATACAAAGTATTTCCCTTTGGACTATGTAAGGCTCTAGCCACATTCCAAAGGGCCATCCTGAGCATATTTAGCGATCTGATCAGTGAATGCCTTGAAGTTTATATGGATGATTTCACTCCTTATGGAGAAAACTTCGATCAAGCACCGAATAATCTGGAGAAGGTACTAGAATAATGCATTGCTACCAGGTTATGTTTAAGCCATGAAAATTGTCACATCATGATGACAGAAGGTGTGGTACTATGGAATTATATTTCTACATATGGAATTAGAGTAGATCCAGCAAAATAGAGGTAATCCTTAATCTACCTACACCACACACACAAACTGAGGTACATCGTTTCCTTGGCGCTTCTAGATACTATTGTAGATTTATGGAAAATTTTGCAAGAACCGTTGCACCTTTACATGTTTTGACTGGTAATGTGGAGTTTCAATGGTATGACAAGTGTGATGTGGCATTTACAGGACTCAAGAAGATGATCTTGACAGCATCGATGTTGAGGGGACCAAATTGGAAAATACCATTTCACATCTCCACCGATGCATCAGATATTTCTATAGGCACTGTCCTTGGACAGGAAGAAGACAAGAAATCCTACACTATTTATTTCATTAGCAAGAATATTACTCCAGTTGAACTTAATTATACAGTAACAGAAAAATAATTCTTAGTTGTTATACATGCCATCAATAAATTTTGTCATTATATAACAGGCTATCCAGTTATTTTGTATTCTGATCATTCTGCTATTATATATCTAGCTAATAAACCAATTACTAATGGACGGGTCACTTGGTGGTTATTACTATTGTAGGAATTTGACATCACCTTCAAAGATCAACCCGGGAGAGAAAATCTTGTCCCAGACTTCCTGTCCCACATACCCAAAACAGATGAATCCTTAACACTTGAAGATCAATTTCCAGATGAGAATCTGTTTGTCATTACCACAAAGCCACCTTGGTACATTGATTTGGAAAATTACTTGGCCGCAGGAAGGTTATCGGCACGTCTATCATCAAGGGAAAGAAAATTGATTGTCCAGCATAGTGCACAATTTTCTTGGATCAATGGATATCTCTTCCACACAAGAGTTGATATCTAGATCCGTAGATGCATACGAGATGAAGAAATCTATGACATACTGAAGGCATGACATGATGATCCCTGTGGTGGGTATTTTGCAGACCACAGAACTGGACACAAAATTTTACAAATGGGCTACTATTGGCCCTCAATATTCAGAGATGAGAAGAAATATGTCCAGACCTGCAACAGTTGTCAGTGGATGGGAAAACTAGATCAGGTTGATGAAATTTCCTTGAAAGCACAAATAGTCGAAAAACCATTTGAGAGATGGAAGTAGACTTCGTTGGCCCCTTAAATACAAATTCAAATCAGAAGTCCTATATTTTAGTGGCAACAAACTACATGACCAAATGAGTAGAGGCATAATCCCTGCCAAATGCAACAGAAGAGGTAGTCATCAAATTCCTTTTCAAATTATTTGTATTCTGTGGAATACCCAAGGAAGTAATCAATGATGGGGGGTCACAATTTACATCCCATAGAATCACTACCACCCTGGAAAATTATCATATTAAGCACAGATTTACTTCTCCATACCACCCATAGGCAAACTGGCAAGTAGAAAGAACAAATACGGTCCTAGAGGCAATCTTGACAAAGACTGTCTCAACAAACCGACAGAATTGGGCTACTTAGATCCCAAATGCCTTATGGGCTTATCGCACAACATGATGTAACACCACTGGCTACTCTCCTTATCACCTAGTCTATGGTAAATAACCCATATTCCCAATCGATTTTGAAATCAAGACCCTAAGGATGGACCAGGAAATTGGACTGGATCCAATAGAAGCACATAAACAACACCTTCATCAATTCAATGAATTGGATGAAGCATGCCTATCTGTTGTGGAGTGCACAATTGTTATTCATCAATAGAGAGCAACCTACCACGACAAGCATATCAAGAAGAAATCATTCAAGAAGGGTGATTGGGCACTTCTCTATGAGTCCAGATTTCAAAAAAAATCGAGAAAATTGTAGACATGGTGGCTGGGACTATATGAAATTGAGGAATTCCATGATAATGGCATGGTCATTTGAAGCACCATCGATGTGTCTGGATCTCCATTTCTGGTTAATGGGCACTGGCTATGACATTACCATCATCTTCCTTCAAAAGAATCTTTCTACCAGGAAGTAAGTAAGGATCCTACCGTTCAAATTTTAGCTGGCTGGGAAGGTAATCTAGCCACCCCAACTCCATAAATGATGAATTTTGTTGACATTGTACATACTGTATATAGTCTTTGTAGATTTCATTAAGTGTTATTTTTTCTTTTTCTTTTCATTTTTTGAGAAATAGGGAAGATAACTGTAATCAACACAATTAGCACTCTTTTCTGTTCCGCACTCTTGCTTTATCTTATCACATAGACCTAGTCTTTCATAGAAAAAGGAATATGTCATGCTTTGCAGCAGTAATTGGGAAACCATAATGAACTCATGACATCAACAGACAATCCCATAATCAATTCTGAAATAAACTAACCCATAATAATTGAATGAATTTAGTTGATGACTAATCAACCTTAGATTCAACAAAAGAAAAAATATTTCCATGGGGAAGTTTCCAAAATTATCCATTGAGATGGTTAAAAATTAACAAATGTCGTTCATTTGAAAGGAAAAATTGTTGTTCCTTTGCGCGATTTTTGTTCATTTGAAAAGAAAAATTGTTGTTCCTTCTCGTGACTATTGTTCCTTCTCGCGATTTTTGTTCCTTTGAGTATCGTTGTTGTTTATTTGAAAGGAACAAATGTTGTTCCCTTTGCACAACTTGTTGTTCCTTTAAAAGGAACAACTACTGCTCATGTGTTCTTCCTTATTGTCATTCCTTTCTGTCATTGTTGTTCAAACGCTAGCCATTCCTTTGGGGTGCGACTTTCACTAAATAATTTTCACTAGCACTATTTCTAATTGGCATCATAATGATCTGTCATTATTTCGTGGACTATCTCTCATACCTTATCAAATTGTTTTTGGATTGATTTCTTTACAATATATTAAAACTTGTTCATAACCAGTAACCACCATAATTCGTTTCCTTTCCCTATATACATACAATATACTTAAATGATAATTTGCCCTCATATTATAATAAGGAGTCTTCTGCATACTTTTACTTAGCATCTTTACACTTCTTTACACCATCCCTTACTCTTAAGGAGTAGATGAGCCTCCCTTAATAGAGGCCAAAAAAAAAAAAAGAGAGAGAGAAGGAAAACAAAACAAATAAATATAAGTAACAAACTTCTCTGTTAGGGTCCTAACCTACACATAGGTAGAACAATATATTTGAATGTAATAAAGGTCAATATTAATAAGGCCCTGCAATAAAATAGAATAAGTCAAATGTAAGAAGACCTAATAGAATCTTCCGCTTCTAGAAGGATCTTCCTCTAGATACTTCTTTTGTTAGACGTATTTACTATAAATAGGAGTTGACAGTATGAGAAACCTATCTTGGAGATTATTGTAATAGAGCTCTACTCGACTGGAGGTTGCCCCCTCGAAGAGGCCCGTGAACATTTCTCTCAGAATCAAAGTGTTATTTCTGTTGTTATTCTTATATCATTTCAGTGTTATTGTGGTGATTATTTTGGTTATATTGTTGTTATTTTTCCATTTCTAGCATTTTATTTATGTTTTGCATACTTTTTATATTTGGTATATTACAAGTGGTATCAAAGCACTTTCCTTGGAAAAAATTGTGGGTAATTTTTTTTTAAGGGTAGAGATGTATTCCGACGTCTTTAAGCCACAGAGATCTATCGTTACACGCAAAAACATGCAGTTGATGGATTCATACACGAAGGAAATACAAGTGGTTACTAAGCACACATCTGTTGGCCACCCTTGTAACCCCTGTTGGTACCCCTTCGAGTGGTAGCGCATCAGACAACACCTGTGTACGGATCAGCCTAGATTTCCTGAATCCCTCTTTAGATAAATCGTTCAGTCGCCTGATTGTTATAGTGCCACTGAGAACAACACTCGAGAAGATACTCTCTAGTACCTGGGTAGTTGGATAGTACGGCTAAGGGTATGATGTATCCTCCTTAGTTAGTGCCCTGAGATATTGAACTGAGTACTACTATTGGACCCCACACATATATCAGAGAGCTATACCATAGGGCAAACTCTTGTCTGTAGAACCCTTGAATACCTAACCCTTCGGGACAAAAACATAAAAAAATTAAAACAGACAAGATCTGTTGTCGCGCAATTGTGTTCGAGTTGCCAAGTAAATACACATTTTTTCTGGTTAAGAATTTGGGCATTTCTTCTTTGCATTATTCTTCAAACCAGAGTATAACTCTGCAGGTGTAAAAAAAAAAAAAAAAAACAAACAAGTCTGGAAATTTTGTCACCATTATTTGAGACCTATTCCATTGGATTCATCTCTTCACTCTTTTCACTTTCATCCATATCATTTTTCGAAAACAAAATTGACCCCGCCCCACCCTTTTCAGTTCCCCCATTCTCATGGCCCATACTCGTAGCCAAGACTTGGAAGCTCACTTCAACACCTTGCAATCTGGTCTCATCGAGACCCAACAAGAAGTAAAAAAACTCAGTGCCAATGTTGCCGCCATCAATACAACCATGCAGTCCTCAATGGATGAAATCAAACAAGACCTCACCACCCAGATTGAATCTATCTTTTTGGCACTCTGCAACAAACTACATATCCCTATAGATAACCTTCCTCTTCCTCACCTCCACATACTGAAGGTGACCATTCCTCTCATTCCCATAACTTTCATAAACATCACTTTCAATGTGACCTATGCCTTCCGCAGGTGGATGTGACCAAATTTGATGGCTCAGACCCCAATGGTTGGGTAAACCAAATGGAACATTATTTATCTTTATACAGCATTACAGATGATTTGGCCAAACTCTAGTATGGTGTTCTCCATCTAGATCAAGAACATTGGCAATGGTGGCAATGGAGAAAAAACTTCTCATCAAGGGTATATTTCTTGGACACACTTTGTGGTAGAGATTTATGAACACTTTGACATGGAAACCAACCATTTGGGTTGTTTGACAAAGTTGAAACAAGCAGGAACAGTGGAAGACTTTATAGCTTCCTTTGAGCGCATGGCTTTTTGGACAAAGGGCATGTCTGATGCCTTTTTCCGAGAATGTTTTATCAGTGGCCTCAAGGATGAGATTCGGGCCCATGTCCTCATGGTTCGACCTCATAGTTGGGTGGAGGCTACTAAAACAAATAAAGAATCAAAACAAGTTGTATCTTCTCAAAATCGGAAACCCTCCTTTATCCCTCGCCCTAAACCAGTAAATCCCACTACTCCCTCCGCTCCACTAAAGATCCAAAAATTGACCAGGGATGAAATGGTTGAATGCCAACTCAAAGGCCTTTGTTATAATTTTGATGACAAATATTTCCCAGGCCACAAGTGTAAGGAACAAAAGTTTTTTATGTCCATCTCTGAGGATATTTCAGAAGAGGATATTGAAACTCCCCTTGTGTATGAGTCACCTGAAACCCACGACATAACCCCTCCCTCATACCCTCCTGAAGTAGAACTGATCATTTCCCTCAATGCTCTCACTGGCTTCTCCACTCCCCAAACCCTTAAGCTAATCGTTTACATCAAGCATCGGAATATCATCATTCTAGTTGATAGTGGAAGCACCCATAATTTTATTCATCACCACATTTCCCAAGAAATTCATTGCTACATCCATACTGTCAATAATTTCCAAATTATGATTGCCAATGGTGGCTCCATGAAATGTGGAGGGCGTTGTGAAAATGTGTGTCTCCAAATTGGTGACTACCACTGGAAATCTCATATGTTTTCTATAGACATGTGTGACATTGTGTTGGGTACAAAGTGGCTAAGGACTTTGGGTCCCATTCTCATGGATTTTAAGGAATTAACCATGCAATTTGACCAGGAAGGCCAGCAATACAGGTTCCAAGGCATCACCACCAGTTCCCCTGAGATCATTAGTTCCCATCGCATGGAAAAGCTGTTCAAAAAGGGTCATTCTGGTGTTATTTCTCAACTCCATGCCATCCAAGCAATAGAAACACCTCAGTGCCACAAGACCTCCAATCCATCCTTTCTAAACATCAAGTGGTCTTTCCCACTCCCCAGGGACTCCCTCCTTCATGTGGTGTTCATGATCATTCCATTCCCCTTGTACCCGAAAGCCTTCCTCCCAATATCTGTCAGTATCGTCACCCCTTTTCCCAAAAGAATGAAATTGAGAAAATGGTCCAGGAAATCCTTAATGCAGGCACTATCCGCCCTAGTACAAGCCCCTACTCTTCTCCCATGGTTATGGTCCTAAAGAAAGAAGGCTCTTGGAGAATGTGTCCTGACTTCCGTACCCTCAACAAACTTACCATTAAAGACAAATTTCCTATTCCTGTCATTTATGACCTCCTGTATGAACTGAGTGGCACCTAATTCTTTACTAAACTTGATCTTTGTTTAAGCTACCACTAGATACATATGAAAGAGGCAGACATTCCCAATACTTCCTTTAGAACTCATGAGGGCCACTATGATTTTTTGGTCTTGCCCTTTGGCTTGTGTAATGCCCCCTCCACCTTCCAAAGCCTCATGAATCATGTCTTTCATCCTTTTCTTCATCATTTTGTCTTAGTTTTCTTTGATGATATCCTCATATATAGAAATACTTGGACAAAACATCTTGCTCATGTGGATCAATTTCTCCATCTACTCTCTCAACACCAACATTTCCTGAAACAATCTAAATGTGCTTTTGGCACCTCAGAAGTAGAGTAATTGGTTCATCTGGTTGGCAAGGACAGCGTCAAGGTGGATCCTAAAAATATTGAAGCTATGAAAGACTAGTCTCACCCAAAGAATCTCAAAATCTTGCGTGGATTTCTGGGCTTAATAGGCTATTATGGAAAGTTTGTTAAGAATTATGGAAATATTGCAGCACCTCTCACTGTTGTCCTAAAAAAGAACTCTTTCACTTGGACTCCAGATGTTGCTCAATATTTTCAAACATTGAATATGGCCATGTGCACCACTCAAGTCTTGGCCCCTCCTGATTTCACAAAGACCTTTGTCTTGGAATGTGATTCTTCAGGGAAAGGAATCGGTGTTGTCCTTATGCAAGAGGGTGGGCCTTTAGCCTTTACCAGCAAGAAACTATCTGAAAGAAATCTAGGAAAATCTATCTATGAAAAGAAAATGTTGGCTATTCTACATGTCATTGATTTGTGGTGCCCTTATCTATTGGGGCAACACTTCCAAATTAAAACAAACCATCAAAGCCTCAAGTATTTTTTGGAACAATGCATTTCCTCCCCGGAGCAACAAAAATGGGTAACTAATCTATTTGGCTATGATTATGAGATCATTTACAAGAAAGGCAAAGAAAATGTGGTTGTGGATGCACTTTCTCGCAATTATGAAGATGAAGTATCCCTTTTTTCTCTTTCCTTCATTGTACCAGATTGCCTCCAAGTTGTTCGCTAGGAATGGCTACAAGATCCCAAATGTTCGCAGTTGATCCAACAATTGTAGTCCAATTCTCCAGCTCCCCCAGGGTACTCTTGGCTCCATGATGATATTCGATACAAAGGCCGTTTGTATTTAAGTAAACAATCAAATATTAAATCCATGGTACTTTCTAAGCTTCATGCTACACCGATAGTGGGGCACTCCGAGTTCACCAAAACCTACGACAGGGTCAAACATTCTTTTTTCTGGGATGGTATGAAACATGACATTCATAATTTTTTCGCCAAATGTGACATGTGTCAATGCAACAAGGAATAAATAGTCAAATCTCTGGGCACACTACAACCACTCCCGATTCCACCTGCTATTTGGAAGGACATCTCTATAGATTTTACTACAGGCTTACCCAAATCAGGAAATAAATCAGTCATCATGGTGGTTGTTGATCACCTTTCCAAGTATGCTCATTTCTACGCTCTTCAACACCCATTTACAACATCCACGATGGCTCAAATTTTCATGGATCGGGTCTTCAAGCTCTATGTCATGCCACACTCTATTGTTTATGATCACGACCCCACTTTCACAAGAAATTTTTGGCAAGAATTGTTCAAGCTTCAAGGAACCCAATTGCATCTCAGTACAACTTATCATCCCCAGACTGATGGTCAAATAGAAGTTGTCAAAAAGTGTTTGAAAACATATTTGAGGTGTTTTTCCTCAGAAAAGAAAAATTAGTGGGCTTAATGGTTACCCCTAACTGAATGGTGGTACAATACTTCATACCATACAACTACATGCATGACTCCTTTTGAAGTTGTATATGGATAGAAGCCACCTTCAATTATCTCATACTTACCTGGTGTCTCGAAGGTTCAGGTGGTTGACCAAACACTTACAGTTCGATAGGCTATTATCCACACCCTCAAAGAGAATTTGGTCATGGCACATAATCGCATGAAGCAACAAGTACATAAAGGTCACTCTGAACGTCAATTTGAAGAAGGGGATCCTATGTTTCTTCGCCTGCAACCTTACAAGGAGAATTCCCTCAAGGTCGAGCATTGTCAGAAGCTAGCACCAAAATTTTATGGTCCTTATACAGTTCTCAAGTGTGTGGGATAGGTGACCTATCAGTTAGATTTGCCCAATCATTTGAAGCTACATCCTATTTTTCATGTTTCCTGCTTAAAGAAGGTGATTAGAACTAAGTGCCAAATTCAAACCAACCTTCCCAAGTTAATCGAAGAAGGATCCATTTGGCTACAACCACAAGCAGTTTTGGACCATCATGAGCGTTGCCTACGTCAGAGAACCATTAAGGAAGTGTTAATCCATTGGAAAGATACAACTCCAAAAGATGCCCCTTGGGAACCAGCTACCATTCTGCAACAATTTCCACATCTCAAGCCTTGAGGACAAGGTTGTTTTTAAGGGGGAGAACATGTTAGGGTCCTAACCCACACATAGGTAGAAAAATATATTCGGATGTAATAAAGGTCAATATTAATAAGGCCCTGCAATAAAATAGAATAAGTTGAATGTAAGAAGACCTAATAGAATCTTTCTCTTCTAGAAGGATCTTCCTCTAGATGCTTCTTTTGTTAGACATATTTAGTATAAATAGGAGTCAAGGGTATGAGAACCCTAGCTTGGAGATTATTGTAATAGAGATCTGCTCAACTGGAGGTTTCCCCCTCGAATAGTCTTGTGAACATTGCTCTCAGAATCAAAGTGATATTTTTGTTGTTATTCTTATATCATTTCAGTGTTATTGTGGTGATTATTCTGGTTATATTGTTGTTATTCTTCCATTTCTAGAATTTTATTTTTGTTCTGCATACTTTTTATATCTGGTATATTACATTCTCCCACAAATAATAGGGGGTCTCATCATGAGCCAACCTACCATGATCATAGGGTAATAACTTAAGTGAAATTCCCACTATGGCTACCACACCAAGGCAATGGCCTTTGACATTATGTTTGTCAAAGGACAAGGGGTCTCATCACGAGCTGGCTTGTTCACTTAAGTTACAATCTAGTGAGTAGCATTATCATCATCTAGCTACCAAACCAGGATAGTGGTCTTGTCGAGAAAAGAAAATTTAAATAATTATTAAGGATACATGCTCATCTATGGGTTAAAATGAAACCTTGTCGAGGTTATGGATGCCTGCTAGTAGAAGTGGCTCTGCCTTTGGTATGGAAATTTATCTTAAAAAAACCAAGTTTTTGTGTGTCTCTAGATTTCCTTTACTCAATATCATGGCTATCATTTCAGTTATATTCAATAAACACAGGAAAAGTAACAACATTATGATATGTGGAATATTTTTAAAATGAGCAGATTTAATTTATTCAGTTTATTTATCCTTAAAAACATTTTTTGAGTATAGGTATAAACAAATTCGAATTTCCCATGAGAAACGGACTATCGTTTAATGATTACCGTCAATATGCTTTTTTTAAATTGTACATGATTGGTCCCCACCAATGGAGGCAGTGCAATTATTACCTCTCACCAGAAATACCTACACTCATTACTTTCACCTACATTGACGGTCGAGGTCGACCTCTACAATAATGAGGGGAGTGTACGTTTGGCACATTTTTTGATAAGATTGTAATGATTGTAATAAATGGAAAACCCAAATTTTTATACACTCTCCATCCTCTGATATTTTCTATTTTTGGTAATATTTCCTTCAAGCTAGTCTAACCAAGTCTGCAACCAAGAACGATAATGGTTCTCATTTTCTCACAAAACGATGGGTGGTCGAAGTGTGTGCAAGGAAACAACATTATTATAGATAACAGAGTAGGCTAGAGAAATCCTACACCACCTGGGTTGGATGGAGTATTTCAACCGTTTCAAGGCTATGATACAAACATCACGCTTGAATTCTTTCAGAATTTGTAGGGAGAAATATCCATGGTTGGAGATATACGAATTCCAGTTACTCCATAAATTGTAGCAGAGGTTATGGGTCTCCCTAACTCAGGAATTCAGTGGACAAGAAGATATACAACATTCAAAGAAGTTGTAGAATCCTTTGTAGACCCTGGAGAGGAATTGGATAAAAAAGGAAAGGGGCTTAACCCCAACACCCTCAGTGAACCATGGAAAGAACTAGCAGGAGTAATTCAAAGGTACATCACCTATGATGGGAGATATGATGTAATTTGACCACACCACCTCAAACTGCTAGCGACACTCAAACAAAGGTTAGTAATCAATCTACCTTTTTTTCTAAATGCCATGTTACATGAGGTTTCCGTCAAAACAAAGAAGTCCAAGGATCTTGTTACTATGATCAACCAGCATGGATTAGTTAAACTGATAGTAAGTAAGGCCCTAACTCAGACACAATTAACCTGGGGGGATATTTCTAGGACCAATAGACCTCTACAACTAGAACAACCTGAATTATACCATGAAAATACATCACAGGAAATTGAAGAGATATAGGAAGGGGAGACCACTACCCAAAAAAAATTTCCACCTCCTCAACCCAAAGTCAAGGCAGACCCTATCCAAATTATAGAGGCTCAAACCTCATAGACAGAGGCTCAAACATCACAAGCAGGGCCACTAACCAGAAAGAGAAAAAGATCATTGGTTGCTCCTAAATCCCCCATTGAGAGAACGAGGAGAAGCAGACAGACAAGAAACCCTAAATAAATCCAGGACACAAAAAAACAATCTAAATAAATTCAGAACATAACAGAGCAACCCTTATAGAAAAATGCCCAGGATATTAAGCATATAGAACAAACTTCATGGGGAAACAATCAAGAAAACACCCAGCCAACATTAGAGCATATGAAAAAACAATTTTTTAAAAGCTATGAGGTAGAAATAGATCAGGTTTTAGGGAGCTTAGGAGCCTCAATTGATGAAGATAAATCAAAAGAATACCAAGAACAAGCCTCTTCTTTAATCTTGCTGAACATTTCCCTGATATCAAAATGTCATTCTGAAAGGACCCAACAAATGAATAACCTCATCCTGAGGCAAGAAACCCTCTTGAACAGACAAAGCACTTGGAAGGAAAAGAATAACAACTACCTGTTGATCAAAATGAAGGATACCTTAAGACTCCTCACAAACAGAAAGCAGAAAAAATCCATAAGAGAATTAGAAATCTGAAAAAGGAGAATAAGATGTTAAAGAGAAAGGCTAAAAAAGTTGAAGCATTAAAACTGAAGGTTGGAAAACTCAGAGAAATTATTAAATAATTGAGGAAGTAGCTAGAACAAGCAGATAAGTCCCACCAAAGAAATAAAAACAAAAGGTCCAAAGTGCAGGGAAGAAACCCTCTTCCTAATAGAGAAATCACTACAAACTCTGTGGGAACACAAATAAACCCTTAAGAGATAACAATAGAGGATGCAGTAGCTCAAAATGAGGAAGTAATTCCTTTAGAAATTGTTGATGTTGAGGTACATACAGATACCCTAGTCTCAGAGTAAATAGCTCAATCCCTCAAGAAAGATGCCACCATTAGGAGATTGGAGGAAGAATTGATACACTCCCAACAAAGCTTGATTCAAAGTAGAAATGAATTGATGACTATGATAGAACATCTAGGATTTCAATCTCAGGAATAGAATGTTATTGTTGACAGACTGGAAGTAGAGCTTATACAAGATTAGAAAGCATTAACTCAATCCATATATGAGATGGGAACTATAGAAGAATATCAAGCAGCTCAGTCTTGGGAACAAGATGTTATTATTGGTAGGCTAAAGGAAGAGTTGGTACAAGCACATTAAGAATTGACTCAATCCAGAGAAGAAATGATCACTAGGGATGAACATCAAAAGGTTTTTAAATGAATGAAGGATATGTGAGCAAAAAAAAGTGAAACATATGTTGAGCTCACCAAATCCCAAGAAAAGATTAAGAAAATGCAAAGCCAATTTGAAAAAGATTTGGAGAAAATCAAGGAGATTTGTGATGTTTACTCTGATGCAATCAACTATAGAGCCCCTTCCACCAATTATACCCTATTCTTGTTGGAATGTTACTTTTTGTTAAGGGTAAAATCCATCAGAGTAGGTAAGCCAATTAAATTTTCCACTATCCCTGAGTTCATTTCATGTTTTAGAGAGCAGAAAGAGAAGGTACAATATTTTCTATGTGAATTATACTTCCATAATTTCATTTTGGAAGATGAAAGGAAAAATAACCCTGGTCCCTTTATTGGATACATTTAGTTCCAAGAATTCCTGTCCTTCACTAAGAACCAAGTTAGATGGGGCAAGGCTCAAAAGAATTTTATAAAGAGGGAAACAGGGTTAGATCTCTAGATCATAGAAGAGCCCCTAAAGTCCTTTCCATCCATTATGCGACATAGGACCTTTATAAAAAGGGAGGGGGTCAGAGATTCTCTAGCCCCCATCCATCAACATGTTATCCATTCAGACATCATATACTTTAGAGAACTCAAAGAAGAATCTCTTTCTGCTTCTAAGGTGAGATGGGATGCATCCTCCAATGAAGTCAAAATTAGGGATCACTTTAGGTTCAGGAATTTCTTTGCAGGTACCTACAGAGTGGAAAGGTATTATAGATTGTTCCTGGAGGAAGGAACTGCTTGGATTGGGTGCAAGTATAATCCCCCTATCGTCTGGTTTCCTCCAGAAAGTTACCATAAGGATTATCAAATTAACAAGAAAAGGGAAGATGCTGCTTTTGAAGAGCTCAAAAGAAGTAATGGGTTCAGGAGACCTAGTGAACCAACTTTCCCTCCTTGCAACATCACTGCTTTACATGTAATATCTTAGCTTGCATGAGGACATGCAAGAAGGTAACTCAGGGGGTATGTTGGGTTATGAAAAAGGTACAAATATCTTCCTTATTCCCACTGTTCATGATACAATCTTGATTGACTTTTCTGTTAATTAGGGATAAATAGGATAGAAAATGATTAATATGTCTTCTAGTGATATTATTGAAGTTATGTTGAACAGATTCTAAAATACGATTGGAATTGTTTGATTCTGTTGCAGGATTGGATAAATATTCTCAAAACTGAAATAGAAAAGGAAATCTTGAAGATGCGTAAGCTATTGGAGGTTAAGGACTTTTGTCACAAAGAGGTTTTAAAGATGATTTGATCTTCTATATTGTAACTTTATAATAGTAAAGAAATCTTGAGGATCTTTCGGTCCTCAGGATGGATTGATTTACTCAGATTATTGTATATATAGAGGGTAATAGATCCTGAAAGACAATCTAAGAATTGCGTTCAATTATTCAGACTCGGAGTTACTCTGCGCAAGCCAATTATTTGAATGATGCACCAGCGATGAAGTTAATAAAATATTTGATCATTTTCACCTTTTCTACATACTGAGTTTCTAGTAGTAGTGATTCTAAAGACCAAGGGCCCAGTCTAAAGAAGCTATTGTTTCATTTGTAATTATATCAATTTGATTCATGTTTTACAATTCAATTATCTTTTACAATAGTGAAGATGAATGCATAAGTGTGTTAATGATTTCATACTGTTTTGCATACAAAAGATAGACATTTCTCTTGAGTGTTAATGATTGTTGATTCCAATTTCCATTACTGAAGTTTGTTGCTTGATAGTTCCTCCTGTTTTCACATGCGATGTTCCTTTTACTCAGATTCTCACTTGTTGTTCCTTTCAAATAGATTACATTTTTCATTCCTTTCCTTTCAGTTATAGTTGTCGTCCCTTTTGATTAGATTACAATTGTTGTTTCTTTCCACTAGATTAAATTGTTATTTCCTTTCCAACAATTTGATTCATATTTAATAGTTAATTCTGCAAGTCTTTTACTTAGATTCAATCGTTTCTTCTTAGTTAAATGAATTCAATAGATTGGCTAGTTCCTTTTCATTTCATAGCATGTTAGTAATCAAAATTCAATTCTGTTAAATAAGATCTTAGTCTTAGAATCTTTAAATGAACATTTGAGGAACTTGATTGTGGATAAACTCAGGTTTGCTTTAGCTATGCAATTTTAGCCTCTACAAGCTATCTGCATAGACTTTGTTGATGTTCTTGAGATAAAAGATGAATCCTCGGGTTGATAAATTAATGTTAAACTAAGGTTGTTTTTAGGACATCTTTAGAGCCCCACACACTCTTAGAGTTACTTTGTGTGAGGATATTTCTAAATAACAAAGAGATATATATATATATATATATATATATATATATATATATATATATATATATATACGGAAAAACTAACATTGTACTCTGAAAATACGAATAAAATTGGTCATACTGTCAGATTTTACTTGTTGTTTTTTGTATTTTTTTTAGAAAATCCCGATGTTCATTGACTATTCGATGACATGGTATTTATCATCATCTATATGACGGTTATAGGTAAATAACTATAATATATACTACGGTGTAAAGGGTCAATTATTCTGCTTACCGATTATTGACAATGTCAATATTTTTGTCTATTACGCAACGTCTCTCTGGTTAATAGTCATCAAAAGTTCGAAAAAAAGTGATATATAATTTAAAAAGTTTGAAATATTAAATACATTTGACATTGTTCCTATACTAGCGACAATTTGCATAGGTTATAAGAGATATTTTTAGGTCAGCATACAATTTTTTATTTTATTTTGTTAATTGCATTAGAAATAGTTAAACTACAGAGGTTTATTTTTTAAGATAATGATCATCATTGAAAGTTTGGTAAGGAAAAATGTCACATAACATTCCTCGAGGAGGACAGGGCCAAGACTTGAGATCTGCATTGGTCGAGGCTTTGGGTGATCAAAAACAATATTGGCCTTGTAAAAAATGCAAGGGATATAATAGAAGGAGACCTTTAATAAAAACAACTAAAAAAAATTGTAGTGAGTATGGACACTTTAAAGGCACGCATGAATATCGTCCCTTGGTAAGTTATTCATTATACATCTTTATATTGCATATTTGTTTGTAAACATTTATATGTTAAATGTAGAAGAAAAATAATGTATTTTTTTTTGTTTATGGATATATTTTATGTAAACATGAACAAATAGAGAGTAAGTTAAGAAGAGTGTGGGGCCCGCGATATGGTTAATTTAATGATGATGATTAGATCTTTTTAGGCCAATATTGTATATGATTTTTCCTATTTTGAGATGTTTTGGAGGATTTTGTATTAAATCGTCATGGTTAATACGATGTATGTATGATTGATGTTTTATGATGGTTTTAAGTATAATTCATCATGTTTTAATGATTCCAAGAAGCTAATTCATGTTATGTGTGTCACAGGGAAAAATCACAGGTCATTTTTTCATCCAGCACTCCGTCCGTTACTTCATCTGGCACTTCATCCAGTACTCCATCCGACACTTCGTCCTGCACTAAAACCATGGGCGAGTTGGCGGTTATCATATCAACATCCAACAATGGGTGAATCAAAGATATGGGTTTTTCTTGTGCTCGTGGCATCCAGCTACTAAGCTTCTGACAACTTGGATTGGGTTGTTATGTTGGGTGTTTATTGGGTCACCTTGTTTCTAGAAGCCACCGACGGTTAAGACGCATTAAATGTGATTTACTATTTTTATAGGTTGACCCTTCCAGTAGTCGACCTCTTAGCTTGTAAAATTTATAAATACCACATCAGTGGTTAGAAAAATAGTTAGGAGAGAAAAATGATAGTTAATCTCTATTTTGCCATTTTGAATAAATTTTCTCTAAACCTGTGTAAAACTGTGTTTTTAATTTTAATGTTGAAATCGTGTTGCTTGAGCTCATGATTCATCGTTAAGGAGTAGCCACGACCTGATGGGGGGCCCACCAATGGTCTGGGTGAATATTTAGTCAATTAGCTTATGAATTCATATAGTGTAATCATCATTTCTTGATGCAGGAGCATTGCCAATGTCAAGCGAGCGTGGGGCAAGCGCCAACACATTTTAGACACATGATAAATTGTTTAAAAACTTTTTAAGATGGATGTGCCAAAAATAAATGTAATAGTTAAGGAGAGGTGTACTTATAGATTGTAATCAGACCTTGAGTGACCCGCTCTCATCTGAAGGACTAAGAAGGCATTTATGTTAGTAGGTAGCTTTGAATTCTCAGATTAGATAGTTTTAGGAGTGGAGGGAAAATGGATATAGACACCCTCATTGTGTAATTGTATGATAGGGAAGAACATTACCAAGAGAAGAGAATACAGAGCTGGAACAAAGAAAATGTGTTCGAAAAAACACCCATGTACAGAGAATTGAGTTAATAGAAGAAGTCTTAATTCAGATTCATGGTGTTGTATTTGTTTCTTGTATGTGTATGTTGAATGGTATGTTCATGGTTTTACTCTTTCTGTTATACATTTTCTTTTATGCTATGTATGAATGATTTCTTGTTAAATGTTTGAAGTCTGAGAGAGGGAGAGTAAGGAATGAGTTTCAATTGTTTCTCTATCTGAGCAAGGATTCCTGCAAGGAGTGCAGTTGAATTGTCTGCAAGGTGTGTGTTGACAAAGAATTCAGAGATTTGTCTTTGGAATTCTCAAATAAGACAACTTTTGTTCTCATTTCCTCTGAAGGGAAGATTTGACACAGGAGTCATGCAAGGTGTGCACAGACCAAGCTTTAATCTAGGGTTTGAAACCTAAGAAACGATTGAAGGACTGCTGCTGCAAGGAGTGCGCGGAGTCGAAGGTGTTCAACACTGAAGTGTTTGAAGGTTTGCAGCAAGGAGTGCATGCAAGAGTTTCTTAAAAGACTCGAAGTTGTGGAAAACCTCAAAAGGATTCGAACCTACAAAGTCATCGAAGGGAAGAGACATGCGGTCAAAATTCTTCATAAAGAATTTGCGAAATCTCGTGAGCCGTCCAATCTGACAGAGAAGCAAGGAGGTTATGACTATTTCCAAGGTTCAATCTTAGGAGATCATGAGTTGTCAGATCCTCACTTAGATACCCGTCAGTTGTGGGATATGACAGGAGTTGCATGAGGGTTAAACTCTCACAAGCAGAGTGAAGGTCCCGAAAGACGTTAGGATATTAAGGTTTCTGAATTCGGGGTATCAGAAGTCTCGAGGACAGGAGAAAGGGCCAATTCATAGTGAAAATCCCATTTTTTATCTGGACCATCCATCTGTTGAGACACGTGGTGGAGATCAAGAACCTGTCGGTATTTCAGCTACTGGGGTTTTGAGTTGACAGAGAAACTACAACACCGGGGAATCACAAGTCACAAAATCCCGAGACTGAATAAGGATTGTCCGTCAGTTGAGACACGTGGCAACAATCAAGAGCCCATTGGCATTTTTCATGTCGGGATATCGGGGTTCAAGAGGACAGGAGGACAACGGCATTTGATTTCGCAAAATCATGAAATGATCAAGGACCGTCCATCATAGGAGGATGCGTGGTAGAATCCAAGAATTCTAGAAAAATCCCGATAGGAGAGTCCATCGAAATTTTGGGAATCGAGAGACCAAGGTGGAAATATCCGTTGTGGGGCTAGCTGACGTCATTTTTTCATATTAGAGGATTGGAAATTGGAACTTCGGGAGTTCCAAGAGAAATAACCCATAGGCATTTGATTTCCTGAAATTGCGAAGCGATGAGGACCGTCCACCTTGAGGGGATGCATGGAAACAATCTAGGGTTTCGGGAAAAATCCCGAAAGGCAAGGTCATTTTGGCACTTCGGGAATCGACACTTCGAGAGTCGAGAGACCAAGAGGTCGGGTGCTTGAGTCGTGAAAAACCAAAATGGATTGCGGTCATATAAGGGAAGGTCGTGTGGACCAGAAGGTAGCCATGGGGAATAAATGTTGTTGAATTCGTTCCAACATTTCGGGATATTGGAGATTGGGGGATCGAGAGGACTGAGATTCTCGACAACGGGAATCGAAAAACCCCAAAACTTGAAATTTCTTTCAGGAAGAGATCAGGTATGCGCATAAGCCATCACAGGGGAAAAGGAAGGACCCGTGAATTGGGTTTTTAACAGAGATTCTAGTGAGGAATCAAAAGAGCCACTCTGGCTCAAAGGTGAAATTAGAATGATCCGTTAAGACTGGGAGGTCAGCACAAAGACTGTGGCTGAGGTAGAGGGGCACAGTGGGCGTTAGGCTTGGTATCAGAGCCCAGAAAGGTTTCTTTGCTTTCTGTAGCAAGTAAAAGGAAGATTCACCATGCCTCCAAGAAGAAGGGACAGGAAAACACCCGATCCACCAGAGGAAAGGGAAATACCAAGAAGAAGAGGTAGGCAGATGCCTGACCCATCCATGGCAAGAGAAAATCATGATTTATGCGCCAGACTTGAGGACATGGAGATAGCACAGAGGCGCACAGTCGGTGCTGGGGATCTTAGTGATTTAGAAAGTGAAAATGAAGCTGAACATGAAGAAGAAGATATCTCAGCAGAAGATGTCGCAAATGAATGCTTGATTAGAGTTGTCGCAAGGATGGGTGCCAGGGAAAAAAAGGACATCCCAGTTTATGAGGGAAACCTAGATGTTGAAGAGCTTCTAGACTGGATTAGAGATCTGGACACTTATTTTGACTATGAAGATGTCAAGGAAGACAAGAAGGTTAGACATGTTGTCACAAGATTGAAAGGACATGCAGCATTGTGGTGGGATGAACTACAAGTTGATAGACACTGCAAAGGCAAGCAAAATATCAAGAGTTGGGATAGGATGATTGTGAATATGAAAGAAAAATTCATTCCCATGGATTACCAGATTAATCTCTTTCAAAGAATGCAAAATTTGAGACAGAAGTTGATGATAGTGAAGGAATATACTGAAGAATTCTATAGGCTGAACATTAGGGTAGGTCATCAGGAAAGCGATGATGAAAAGGTTGCTAGGTACATGAATGGACTAAGATATGACATTCAGGATGAGATGAGCATGATGACCATCTGAATGGTGGAAGATGATTATCAGATGGCTCTAAAAGCTGAAGAGAAGCTGAGCCGAAAACAAGGTCAGAGATGCTGAGGCAGAATTCAAGCTAGAGGAAAATCATTTTCTAAGGATAGAAATATGAAACTCAGACTGAGAGAGGTGGAAGTTCATAGAGAGGGTAGCATACTGAACAGAGAGGTCAGTATGCAAATGGAAAAAAAATTCCTCATACTAGAGGTAGAGGAAGAGGAACAGGTGGAGTAATAAAATGCTTCACGTGTGGAAAGAATGGACACAAATCTTATGAATGTACAGATAAGAATAAAGAAGGTGGTGAGACTCACATTTCCGAAGCATAGAGGCGGAATGTTGAGGAAGAATATGCTGAAGGCGGAAGATCATTGATGATGCGAAAAGCTCTTTTGACACAAGAGAAGGAGGTGGAGAGTTCAGTCCAAAGAAATAGTATTTTTTGGAATGCTTGCAAAACCAAGGATAGGGTATGCAAGGTCATTGTGGACAGTGGTAGCACGGATAATATAGTTTCAATGGAGATGGTATAAAAGCTGGAGCTGGAGACGATTGAACATCCAAATCCATATAGAGTTTCATGGCTACAAAAAGGACATCAGATAAATGTCACTAAACAATGTTTAGTTGAATTTAAGATAGGAGGGTATAATGATAAGATACTCTGTGATGTCATTCCCATGGATTTTTGTCATCTATTGTTGGGTAGACCGTGGCAATATGACAGAAATGTGATTCATGATGGGAGGATGAACACATACACCCTAGAGAAGAATGGGAGAACTCACATGTTGCTTCCAATCAAAGATAAGGAGGTGAAACCTGAAGTAAGAAATGTTGTACTTCTCATGAGTGGGAAGGAACTTATTACAGAGGTTAATAAGAAGGAGGAACCACAATTCATTGTGTTTAGGAAGCCAACAATTGTTTTGACAAGCACAAGGGTAGATGATTTACCAGAAGAGGTTCAGGAACTGTTGGAAGAGTTCGCTGACATAGTAGTGGACGAACTACATCGTTCATTGCCACCAATCAGAAGTGTGAGTCATCACATTGATCTCATACCTAGAGCTAGTTTACTAAACAAAGCAACATACAGATTAATGCTGCAGGAGAATGAAGAGGTCAAAAGACAAGTCTAGGATTTGTTGGACAAAGGGTTGGTTAGAGAAAGTTTGAGTCCATGTGTTGTTCCGACAGTACTCAGTCCAAAGAAAGATGGAGGCTAGAGGATGTGTATTGATTCAAGGGAAATAAACAAGATAACCATCAGGTACAGATTTCCATTGCCAAGGATGGATGATCTGATGGATTGCTTAAGTGGATAATTTTTTTTTTCAAAGATTGATTTGAAAAGTGGATATCACCAAATTCATATGAGAGAAGGTGGTGAATGGAAGACAACCTTCAAGACTAACGAAGGGTTGTATGAATGGCTTGTTATTCCATTTGGTTTAATGAATGCGCCAAGTACCTTCATGAGGTTGATGAACGAAGTCCTGAAGGAATTCATCAGAAAATTTTTCATTGTGTATCTGGATGACATACTGATCTTCAGTAAAACAGAGGCAGAGCATCTAAAACACTTAGCTACAGTGATGAAGAGATTACAGCAAGAGAATTTGTTGATAAACATGAAAAAATCCTCATTCATGAAGATAGAACTCATCTATTTGGGTTTTGTTATTTTTGTAGATAAATTGAGGATAGATCCAGATAAGGTGGAGGTGATCAAGAATTGGCCATTACTAAAGAGCATATTTGAGGTGAGAAGTTTTCACGGATTGGCTAGTTTCTACCTAAAGTTCATCAGGAATTTCAGTGGAATTAGTGCACCGATGATGGACACAATGAAGAAGAGACACAAATCTTTTCACTGGACAGAAGAGGCTGAGAAGAGTTTTAATCTATTGAAGAGGAAAATCACAGAACAACCAATTTTGGTGTTGTCTGATTTCCAAAAGACATTTCAAGTGAAATGCGATGCAAGTGGATTTGCAATAGGGGCAATCTTGAGTCAAGAAGACAGGCCGATAGCATACTTTAGCGAGAATATGAACGAAGCAAAGGTGAAATACTCCACGTATGACAAGGAGTTTTATGCTAGTATTCAGGCATTAAAGAAATGGAGACAATACTTGATTATGAAGGAGTTTGTCTTATACAGTAACAATCATGCACTGCAATTTGTGACTCAACAAGAAAAGTTGAATCAAAGACATGTAAAATGGGTTGAATACATGCAGAACTTTACTTTTGTAATTAAGCATATTTCTGGAACTGCTAACAAGGTTGTTGATGCTTTGAGCAGGAAATGTTTGCTATTGCAGGAGTTCAGCGTCAAAACATTGGGTTTTGATGATCTCAGAGACATGTACAGAGATGATCCAGATTTTAAGGAGGCATGTGAAGCAGCTAAGAATCAAATTCTCAGGGACAGAAGTCAATGGACAGAATACATGATCCAAGAAGGATTACTATTTAAAGGTAATCAACTTTGTATTCCAAAATGCTCCATGAGGGAGAATTTGCTGAAGGAGAAACATAGTGGAGGATTGGCCAGACATTTCGGTCACAACAAGGCATTCACAAAACTGAATGAGTCATATTTTTGGCTGGGAATGCGAGCAGATGTCAAGATATTCGTGGACAAATGAAGAATTTTCCAGCATTCGAAGGGAAAGAGACAGAATGCAGGATTTTATCAACCATTGCCCATACCTGAGAGGCTGTGGGATGCAGTCAGAATGGATTTCATATTGGGGTTGCCAATAACACAAAGAGGGTTTGACTTAATCTTTGTGGTAGTAGATAGATTTTCCAAAATGGCACACTTCATACCATGTCAGAAAACTAGTGACGCAACTCACATTGCGAATCTATTTTTCAAAGAAGTCATTCGACTTCACGGCTTACCAAGGAGCATAGTTTTGGATCGAGACACTAAGTTCATGTGACACTTCTGGAGAACCTTATGGAAAAATATGGGAACAAATTTATCATTCATTTCAGCTTATCATCCTCAGAAAGATGGACAGACAGAAGTCATAAATAGGAGTTTAGGAGACTTGCTGAGAATCTTGGTGATAGAAAACCACAGCCAATGGGACAACATATTACCATAGGCAGAGTTTGCTTATAATGACTCGGTTAATAGAAGAACAGGACAAAGTCCATTTCAAATTTTTTATGGCATGCAACCGAGAGGAATTTCTGAATTGAGGGATTCAGAACAGATTGCGACTAGGAGCGCTAGTGCAGAAGATTTCACAGAGGCGATGAAGGAACTTCACAGCCAGGGGAAGGAGCATTTACAAAACTTGAGCCAGGAATATAAGCGCAGAGTAGATCAACACAGGAGACAAATTCAATTTGAGGTTGGTGATTTGATTCTGGCACATTTGAGAAAGGAAAGGTTCTCGAGAGGAACATATAATAAACTGAAGATGAAGAAAATCGGACCATGTAAGGTCTTGAAGAAATTTGGGGAGAATCCTTACGAGATTGAATTACCTGACGGGATCAGAATTTCTCCGATATTCAATATCTCAGATTTGTACCCATATAAAGTTGATTAAGAAGGAATGAGAAATGAACAGTCAGAGGTCCAGTGGAAAAAACATATGCCAATTGCATAAAATCCACATATGGAGCACATACTGGACAAAAGGGTCAGCAAGAAGACCAGGCAGAAGAAATACTTTGAATACTTGGTCAAGTGGAAAGGACATCCAGTTGAATATGCCAGCTGGGAGAATGAAGCAAAGATTCAGAAGCATGGACAGACCGTGCGAGAGCTCATGGATAGGAGCCCATGAAAATTTTCAAGTGAGGGAGTATGATGCAGGAGCATTGCCAACGTCAAGCAAGCGTGGGGCAAGCACCAACACATTTTAGACACATGATAAATTGTTTAAAAATTTTTGAAGATGGATGCACCAAAAATAAATGTAATAGTTAAGGAGATGCGTACTTATAGATTGTAATCAGACCTTGAGAGACCCGCTCTTGCCTGAAGGACTAAGAAGGAATTTATGTTAGTAGGTAGCTTTGAATTCTCAGATTAGACAGTTTTAGGAGTGGAGGGAAAACGGATATAGACACCCTCATTGTGTAATTGTATGATAGGGAAGAACATTACCAAGAGAAGAACATACAAAGATGAAACAGAGAAAATGTGTTTGAAAAAACACCCATGTACAGAGAATTGAGTTAATAGAAGAAGTCTTAATTCAGATTCATGGCATTGTATTTGTTTCTTGTATGTGTATGTTGAATGGTATGTTCATGGTTTTACTCTTTCTATTATACATTTTCTTTTATGCTATGTATGAATGATTTCTTGTTAAATGTTTGAAGTCTGAGAGAGGGAGAGTAAGGAATGAGTTTCAATTGTTTCTCTATATGAGCAAGGATTCTTGCAAGCAGTGCAGTTGAATTGTCCGCAAGGTGTGCGTTGACAATGAATTCAATGATTTGTCTCTGGAATTCTCAGATAGGACAACTTTTGTTCTCATTTCCTATGAAGGGAAGATTTGACATAGGAGTCATGCAAGGTGTGCACAAACCAAGCTTGAATCCAGGGTTTGAAACCTGAGAAACTATTGAAGGACTGTTGTTGCAAGGAGTGTGTGGAGTTGAAGGTGTTCAACACTAAAGTGTTTAAAGGTTTTCCACAAGGAGTGTGTGATGGAATTTCTTGAAAGACTCGAAATCGTGGAAAACCTCAGAAGGATTTGAACCTGTGAAGTCATCAAAGGGAAGAGACGGACGGTCAAAATTCTTCATAGAGAATTTGCGAAATCCCATGAGTCATCTGATCTGACAGAGAAGCAAGGAGGTTACGACTATTTCCAGGGTTCAAGCTTAGGAGATCATGAGTCGTTAGATCCTCACTTAGATACCCGTCAGTTCTAGGATCTGACAGGAGTTGCACGAGGGTTAAAATCTTGCAAGTAGAGTGAAGGTCCCGAAAGACGTCGAGATATCAGGGTTTCTAAATTCGGGCTATCAAAAGTCTCGAGGACAGGAGAAAGGGTCATTTCATAGTGAAAATATTGATTTTGATATGGAACATACATCTGTTGAGACACGTGGTGAAGATCAAGAACCCATCGATATTTTGGCTACCGGGGTTTTGAGTTGACAAAGAAGCCGCAACACCGGGGAATTGCAAGTCGTCAAATCCTGAGACTGAATCAGGACCGTCTGTCATTTGAGACACGTGGCAATGATCAAGAGCCCATCGACATTTTGCATGTCGGGATATCGGGCTTCAAGAGGACAGGAGGACAATGACATTTGATTTCATGAAATTGAAAAATGATCAAGGACCATCCATCATAGGAGGTCGCGTGGTGGAATTCAAGAATTCGGTAAAAATCCTGATAGGAGAGTCCATCGGCATTTCAGGATTCGGCGTTTCACGAATCTTGAAGATAGGAAGCATGCACATTTCAGAACTATGAAGTCCAAAACCCTGACAAGGTGTAATGTTCCATTTCCCTTAGGCAATTGGGATACCGTGGTGGTTTATCCAATTTCCCGTAAACCATTAAACGGAAAAGCTAGGGAAATGACATTAGTAAAGTCACTTCTGAGTTATAAAGAAAAACTTAGGGAAAGTGAGTTTATTAATGTTAAACCCCTCTTTGAGGGTATTTTCTCCAATTATTAATTAAAAGAAATATTTAATGGAGGAAAAAGAAAAAAAAAAGTGAAAGGACAAAAAGGAGGATGGAGGATTGGAGAGCATTGTCGAATAATCATTTTTGAGAAAATTGTTTGGGAGAAGCTTGCGAGCTTGAGACGAGGGTTTTGAAACCCTTGGTGATAAAACTCAGTTTCGGGGTTGAAACAATACCTTCCTAGCTTATTATTGGAGAAGCCACCCAGGCTTTTCACTTGCAGAGAATTGGAAATTGATCCAGGTCGATTTTGGACGAGTTTTGATTCATCAGCAGCAGTAGAGAAGTGGATTGGTTTTCTTTTGGCACATGTGGAAGAGTCGGGACGTTCCTTGAGTTGGGCACATTCTACACTTAGTGGATGAGTGTTTTTTCATTGAGGCTGAGACAATCTCCTTCCAAGTCGTGGCTGTTGGCTGAGCATTGACCTTCATGTTATGAACAGGGCTGGATAACTTCTTGTGGCTGCGTTTTCCTTGGGCGCTGGTCGTGTTTCTCCTCCACAGGAGCTGCGTGATCTTATTAACTGTGTGGGGTGTCAAGAGAGGCAGCTATTGGGTGGATTCTTCTTACTGCTGGTTGAACTTCCATTGTGGGCTATATATTGCAGTGCAGAGAGGGAAATCGTGGAGTTGGGGCTGCCATTTTGTCCCCAAACCAAACAGCAAACAAATATTATGTGAGTCACCCCTTTTTTGTCAATTCGTGGGAGCAGTTTGGGCCGTTTTCTTATGTCTGTTGAAGCTGTGATGATTCCATATTCCTACAGCAAGTAACCTCACCACTGTTGAGAGGTATTTCTATCTAGTTTTGATTGATATTGACTCAGCTATATTATTTAATAAAGAGCAGCCATTTTCTGAATAATTTGTTATTGCATACATGGACGTTTTTCATCATATCTTTATGGGTTTTGCTTAAAATTATAAAAAAACATTATACAGATCATTGGGAGGCATAAGGGATTCAAAAACCATTATAAAAACAAACAGAATCAATGGAATAGCCTGCTGCCCCTTGGATTTCCACCTACAACCATATTTACTGATGCATGACAAGTGTTTGACAAAAGTCCAACACTAAACTGGAGGAGTTTTCCCAAGTTTCTCAACATAAAATATTTCAGTGGTATCAGAGCATGATCTTGGCCAGCTGTGGGCCACATTGATGACTGAAGAGGGGCTACAAAACATCATTTATAGGCGCAGGAGGTACAGAAGCGTAGAGGGAAGGGAAGCAGAAATGGAGGACACTCCACGAAACAATGCAAATCTGCCAGAGGATAGAGAAGATGGATTGATCAGAGGGCTTATGAAAGCCTTACAGGACATTGCGAAGGGTCAGAGGGAGACCCAAGAGTTCATGGGAAGAATCACAGGTTATGCTCTAGGGAGCAAGCATGGTGAAGAAAAGGGGGAGAGCAGCAAGAGAGGGTAGATGGAAGAAGGGGGAAACACACATAGACCTCATATGGAGGTGATCACTTCTAGGACTGGTCCTCAGAACCACCCTCATGACTATAGCGAGATTCCCAGATCTACCATGTACAAGTTTTTAGGACCAACAGAGATAGGTACAGGAGGACAGGTAGAGTAGGAGGAGCCGCTAGGAGCTTATTTCTAGGAATACAAGGCCATGGATCCGGAATTGAGGGAAGCTATGACTTTTGTCGAGTTATGTAGCTTCAAGGGGAGAAACAGGCCGAGATTTTTAAATAGGAGTCCCACACAGAGCTACGAGTTCCAACGCACAGTGGGAAAAATCACCTTGCCATACTTCGATGGGATGTCGAAGTGCACTGCACGAGCTTGGGTGCAGAAGCTAGACACCTACTTCCAGCTGAACCCCATGGCAGAGACTGGTGCCATTAAATTGGTGACCTTGCATCTGGAGGGGGAGGCATAGGACTGGTGGTATCATGGGATAACTCTGGGTCATGCCCACATTGTCACCTATGCTGAGTTCACAGGTAGACTGGTACACCGATTTGACAGACGAGATCCTAAGTTATCTTTTAGGGACTTGGCGCAGTTGAAACAAATTGGATCAGCGAATGCATATATATCAGATTTCCAGAGGATATCAGTGATGGTCACTGATATCTCCGAGGCCCGTTTGGTGATGTTGTTCACAGAGGGGCTAAACGAGCCACTTCGAGGATGGGTGAAGGCTTATAAGCCAACTACACTACAGAAGGCAGTCAGCAGGGCTCATGATCTATAGGATTCAGTACCCAAACCCAAGTTCACCCTGAGACCGAACTTCCCCACGAAGTTCAATGACAGGGGACCACCACAGAGAGACAGCATAGGACAGCAACAGAGGGACTAGACAAGCAGGAATAGGACAGACGATGTTACCCGACAGGATTTACGGAGGAGGAAACTGTGTTTCAGTTTTCAGGAACCATGGGTACCAGGTCACAGGTATGCAGGCAAGTCCAAGGCACACTACATAGAGGTCTTCTCAGATAGCGGGGAGGATGAGGAGACAGGAGAACAGGAGCAGGAGGAGGATCCACCGATGGCAGAGGCAGAGCAGGAATCGATGGGAAAGCAAGGGATTATAGCATCACTCTCCGGGATTCCCAGGTTTCACACCTTCAAGATGAGAGGGGGAGTACAGGGACACAGAGTGACCGTGTTGGTGGATGGTGGGGCATCCCACAATTTTATCGATGCTTCATTGGTAGAGCAGAAGGGCATTGCCACCGAAGCCTTTGAGGGATTTTCAGTGATCATACCAGGGGAGAACACCCTGAACTGTACCAGATACGTCCCACATATGACATTGAGCCTAGGGAACTACACCATCACAAACGACTTCTTCGTGGTGAAAGTGCCTGACACCAATGTGGTATTGGGTGTCCAGGGGTTATACTCCCTCGGGAAGTACACCACCAACTACCAGACTATGGAGATGCAGTTTCAGGGATGAGACGACAGGAGGGTGGTCTTAAGGGGGATGAACACTTACCCTCCTGAGGTAGTGACTGCTAAGGGAATGGAGGCCGTGATGAGGCAGGATGACATTTCATGGATTGAAGAGTTTCGGATTTCAGTACAGAAGCCTAAGGGTAGGGAGCCTAATTTTTCGAGAGAGATAAAGGCCTTGCTGAAGAAGCATCAAAAGGTCTTTGGTGATATACCCCCAGGTAGGCCTCCAGATAGGGGCTTTGAGCACGCCATAGAGTTAGAGGAGGGAACAGGAGAAGTGATTAACACCCCGTATAGGCACCCCAAGGCCTATAAGGATGAGATCGAAAGGACCATCAGGGAACTACTGGCAATGGGCCACATCATACTGAGTTCTAGTCCTTTTGCTTCTTTTGTAGTACTGGTAAAGAAGAAGGATGGAACCCTCAGAATGTGCATTGATTACCGAGCCCTCAACAAGAGGACCATCAAGAACAGGTACCCTATACCTCAGATTGATGAGTTGATGGACGAGCTGAAGGGGGCCAAGTATTTTTCGAAGATTGATCTACGGTCGGGCTACCATCAGATCAGGATGCGAGAAGGGGATGAGTACAAGACAGCTTCCAGGTGCCACTATGGGCACTACGAGTTCTTGTTGATGCCTTTTGGGCTAACCAATGCCCCAGCCACATTTCAGTCCTGTATGAACCATACGTTCATCCAACAGCTTAGAAAGCATTTGCTAGTTTTCTTCGATGACATTTTGATCTACAGTCACACTTGGGAGGAACACCTCCAACATCTAGATGAGGTGTTAGGCATATTGGACAAACAGGATTTGTATGTGAAATTGTCCAAATGTGAGTTTGGGTTGACAGAGATGCTCTATTTGGGGCATGTGATTGGAGATCAGGGAGTACAGGTACATTGGGACAAGATCTAGGTGATTCAGGATTGGCCTCCGCCGAGAAACATTACAGAGTTAAAAAGCTTCATGGGTTTGTGCACTTACTACCGGAGGTATGTGAAATTTTTTTCTCAGTTGACTGCTCCACTGATAGATTTGACCAAGAAGGGGGCCTTTGAGTGGTCAGACAAGGCCCAAGCAGTCTTCGATAGGATGAAAGACATCATGAGTTCTTGCCCGGTCCTAACTTTTCCAGACTTTACCCAACCCTTCGTGTTGGAGTGTGATGCATCGGGGGTGGGTATTGGAGCCGTGCGTATGTAGAATAATCATCCCATAGATTTCGAGAGTTGGAAGCTTAGAGATTACGAGAGGCTCTACCCTATTTATTACAAAGAGATGTTGGCCATCATGCATGCATTGGTCAATTTTCGGCACTATCTAGTGGGAAATAGGTTCAAGGTCAAGACAGATCACAACAGCCTCTGATTCATCTTGGAATAGAAGGAACTCAATGACAGGCAACAGAAATGGGTCAGTAAAATCCAGGCCTATGATTTTGAGATTGAGTACGTGAAAGGGAAGAACAATGTGGTAGTCGATGCCCTTTCCAGGATGCCCCCTACTCTATCTTTGATGGACATATTGGAGGACTGGAAGAGCCTTCTATTGGTAGAGTATTCCAAGAACAAGTTTGCTTGCAAGGTTTTGGATGGACAGGTTACTGATGACAGGTACAGAGTGGTGGATGATGTCATCTACTACAAAGACATAATTTATTTGGTTCCAGACTCACACCTTAGGTAGAAGATCATGCAGGCAACACATGATTCACCTTTAGCAGGACACCAGGGGTTCCTTAAAACTTACAGGCAGATTCGGGAGAGGTTCACTTGGAAGAAACTCAAGGGAGATATACTGAAGCATGTCCAGGAGTGTGGAGTTTGTCAGCGGAACAAAGTGGAGCACACCCACCCGACCAGATTATTACAGCCATTTCCCATTCCAGATCAGAAATGGGAAAGTATCTCCATGGATTTCATCACTGGGTTGCCCAGGGTGCAGGGGAAGGATTGAATTTATGTGGTGGTGGATAGACTCACCAATTTTTCCCACTTTTTCTCTATTCTGTTGGACTATTCAACAACACAGGTGGCCAAGCTATTCTTCAGGGAGGTTTTCCGTTTGCATGGGTTGCCCAAAACCATCGTCCGTGATAGAGACAGCAGGTTCATGGGAGGATTCTGGCAGGGGATTTTCAGGTTGGTAGGTACTGAGTCAACACCGAGCACTAGTTACCACCTGCAGACCGATGGATAGATAGAGGTGGTGAACAAATGAATGGAAGGTTATTTTCGGAACTACATTTTGGGGCAGCAGAAAGCTTGGGTGAAATGGTTACATCTGGGGGAGTATTGTTACAATACTACCCACCACATGTCTATTGGCATGACCCCTTTTTGGGCACTCTATGGTTACGAGGCCCTGACTTTTTTGGACGTTGTATTTGGTGACAGCAGGGCACCGAAGGCCAAAGATTGGATACAGGACAGTCAGAATATTCTGAGAGCATTAAAGGAAAACATGAGGGTGGCCCAGGATCAGTAGAAGATGTATGCGGATAGGCATAGGACCGAGCGCTCATTCGAGGTGGGAGATTTAGTGTTCCTGCGACTACATCCATACATGCAATCTTCATTAAAACAGAAAGGGGCAGAGAAGCTCAAACCTCGCTACTATGGACCCTACAGGATAACCCGGAAGGTGGGACAGGTTGCGTACGAGCTGGTGCTACCTGAGGGAAGCAAGATTCACAATGTATTTCACGCATCTTGCCTTAAGCGGGTAATAGGATAGCAGGTGGTTGCTTCACCGAAGTTACCCCCTTTGGATGATGAGGGGCGGTTTTCCACAAGCCCCAAGGAGATCTTACAGGTACGGGAGAGGAAGCTCCGTAACAAGGTGGTCAGGGAGTATCTAGTAAAATGGAAGGATTTACCGGTGGAGGATGCCACTTGGGAAAACGAGCAGGTGTTACAGTTGCCAGGTTCGAAGTTGCTTGAGGACAAGCAAATTTGGGCGGGGAGGACTGTAATGTTCCATTTCCCTTAGGCAGTTGGGATACCGTGGTGGTTTATCCAATTTCTCATAAACCATTAAACGAACAAGCTAGGGAAATGACATTAGTAAAGTCACTTCTGAGTTATAAAGCAAAACTTAGGGAAAGTGAGTTTATTAATGTTAAACCCCTCTTTGAGGGTATTTTCTCCAATTATTAATTAAAAGAAATATTTAATGGAGGAAAAAGAAAAAAAAAAAGTGAAAGGACAAAAAGGAGGATGGAGGATTGGAGAGCATTGTCGAATAATCATTTTTGATAAAATTGTTTGGGAGAAGCTTGCGAGCTTGAGACGAGGGTTTTGAAACCCTCGGTGATAAAACTCAGTTTCGGGGTTGAAACAATACCTTCCTAGCTAATTATTGGAGAAGCCACCCAGGATTTTCACTTGCAGAGAATTGGCAATTGATCAAGGTCGATTTTGGACGAGTTTTGATTCATCAGCAGCAGTAGAGAAGTGGACTGGTTTTCTTTTGGCACATGTGGAAGAGTGGGGACGTTCCTTGAGTTGGGCGCATTCTACACTTAGTGGCTGAGCATTTTTTCATTGAGGATGAGACAATATCCTTCCAAGTCGTGGTTGTTGGCTGAGCAATGACCTTCATGTTATGAACACAGCTGGATAACTTCTTGTGGCTGCATTTTCCTTGGGCGCTGGTCGTGTTTCTCCTCCACAGGAGCTACGTGCTCTTATTAACTACGTGGGGTGTCAAGAGAGGCAACTATTGGGCGGATTCTTCTTGATGTTGGTCAACCTTCCATTGTGGGTTGTATATTGCAGTGCAGAGAGGGAAATCGTGGAGTTGGGGATGCCATTTCGTCCCCAACCAAACAACAAACAAATATTATGTGAGTCGCCCCTTTTTTGTCAATTCATGGGAGCAGTTTGGGCCGTTTTCTTATGTCTGTTGAAGCTGTTATGATTCCATCTTCCTACAACAAGTAACCTCACCACCGTTGAGAGGTATTTATATCTATTTTTGATTGATATTGACTTATCTATATTATTTAATAAAGAGAAGCCATTTTATGAATAATTTGCTATTGCATACATGGACGTTTTTCATCATATCTTTATGGGTTTTGCTTAAAATTATAAAAAAACATTATACACATCATTGGGAGGCATAAGGGATTCAAAAACCATTATAACAACAAACAGAATCAATGGAATAGCCTGCTGCCCCTTGGATTTTCACCTACATCCATATTTACTGATGCATGCCAAGTGTTTGACGAAAGTCCAACACTAAACTGGAGGAGTTTTCCCAAGTTTCTCAACATAGAATATTTCACAAGGTGGAAAGCTCTGTTGTGGGGCTAGATGACATCATTTTGTTATATCAGAGGATTGGAAATCGAAACTTGGGGAGTTCCAAGAGAAAGAACCCATAGGCATTTGATTTCCCGAAATCGCGAAGCGACGAGGACCATCCACCTTGAGGGGACGCGTGGCAACAATCTAGAGTTTTGGGAAAAATCCTGAAAGGCAAGGTCATTTTGGCACTTCAAGAATCGGCACTTCGAGAGTCGAGAGACCAAGAGGTCGGGTGCTTGAGTCACAAAAATCCGAAAAGGACTGCGATCATATAATGGAAGGTCGTGTGGACTAGAAGGTATCCATGGGGACTAAACGTTGTTGAAGCCATTCCGGCATTTCAGAATATCGGAGATCGAGGTATCAAGAAGACTGATATTCTCGACAATGGGAATCATGAAACCTGAAATTTCTATTGGGAAGAGATTAGGTATGCGCAGAAGTCGTGACAGGGGAAAAGGAAGGACCTATGAATTGGGTTTTTAACAAAGATTCTAGTGAGGAATCAAAAGAACCACTCCGGCTCGAAGGTGAAATTAGAACGATCTGTTAATACTGGGAGGTCAGCACAGAGACTGTGGCCGAGGCATAGGGGCACAGTGGGCGTCATTTCTTTTATTTCCTGTACATGAGTTTTATTATGTTTATTTACTATGTAAATTGTTGTTCACAAGTTTAATTGTTTCAGTTTCTTTTGCAGGTTATTATGAAGGCTAGTGTTAATATGCAATGACTTTTTAATTAGTAGGAAATAACTTGCAAGTTTAGATACTAACCCCTGTTTGTAATTAGATGATATTTAGAATTTCTATAGGTTGAATAGAGTTTAAAAATGGAGTTAAAATCTAAGAGTATTTAGTTCATGGTTTCTTTGGCAAGTTCTGTCGAATGGATAGCTGTTAGTTTTAGTTTTCATTTCTAGTTTGCTTATCTAATTGCTATTTAATTTTCTTATCTAGTTGTTATTTAGTTTGCTTATTTATTTTCTTGTTATATGCTGAAATAGAAATAGGATTTTATTTATGTTTTATGAGTATTTCCCTTTGCAATTTAAATTGTTAAAATAGGATTAGTTTAATTTACTTTATGAAATTTCCTTTCTAGATCTAGGTTGCAATTTTAATTCTAAGTTTGATTATTGAGTTTAGTTTTTAGTTATGAATCTCTAAGTAGTATGAATTTGCTTACATTAACATAGAATGCAATTGAATTAAATAGAATAGTGTTTTCATATTGTTGATGATTAATGCATGAATTGAAGAATCACATGAATATGCAGGGTAGTTGATGTTTCTTCTATAATGGCCAAGTTCTCATTAGATTGTCTAATTCATAATTTTTACTTTGATATAGAAGTTAATATTGATTTTATCCCTCTTGAGTTATCGTTAATTGTCAAATTCCATCATGATATCATAATACATAGGAGACATAACCATCAACACTATATTTGAGCTTTCTTTCTTTTATAGATTAGAGAACAGTCTTCTTGCTTTGGTAGATTAAAGAATAGTTTTCTTATCATAGATTAAAGAATAGTTGTTGATTACTTTTATTGTCATGGTGCTTTGAATTTACTAGATTAAGATTTCCTTTCGTAAATTAGAAGTAATTATGAAGTTTAATTTAAGAAAAGAGTTCAGTTGCTTATTAGTTTGATTAGTTGTGTATTGAGTAATCTTTATTAGTTTACTTGATGTAGAAGTTACCATAGATTAGTTAGTTGATTTCTTTCTTGTTTACTTGATTTGATAGGGTAGTTGCTTGCTTCTTTATTTTCTTTAATAAGGTAGTTTCTTGCTTGTTTATTTACTTACTTCTTCTTGCTTATTAGATTTGAGTAGGTTAATTAAAGTAGTTTGTTGTTGTTGTTTCTCATTAGATAGATTAAGTAGATATTTTTCTTTTTCTTATTGTCATGATTAAGTTAATTTTATTTAAGTAGGGTTTTCATTTTCTTTCTTAGAACAATCCATCGATCCTTTGTTCAAAAGTTACTTAGGATAAATAGTGTAAGTTTCTTGGTAGGATTGAATCATTAATAGTCTTGCTTGAATATATTAACCCTTAGATAGTGCATTTCTTTAGTTAGACTATACTACCTCTATCCTCTCTGCCTTGGCACATATAGTGATACACCTATAAGTTTACTTACCCCAAGTTGACAATTTAATTAAGGGTTTTTAGTGTTTTTTAGTGCATATAGAACACCCATCAAAGAGAAGAAGTATACATAAGATGTATATTTTAATTAGGATTTAGGGTATGGTTTACTGGTTAAGGTGTTTAAGGTTTAGGGGTACATGGTGTAAGGGGTATGCTTCTCCAATTCATGGACATGGTATGAGAAGCAACTATAAATGTCTTAAGGCATAAAATACACTTTTAGGACTCCCAAACCATGCACAGGGTCTAAAGCCACCACATAGACCCTATAAATGAAATTGTTGGCCTATGTGTACTCATAATAATGGAACCATTACAAGGTTGTAATTAGTAGAAATTATTCTTTAATTTGACCCTGATCCTAGTGACCTATGAATGGGGCCAACGTTGAAATGTTTTCAGTTTGTGATTATATGCACTAAAATTTGACATGGTTATAGTATATGCATGTGTTGTTGGTATGGGAGGGTTTCAAGACTCAAATATGATTCAAACAAAGAATTCGACAATCAAATGACAAAATTAATGAGAACAACAATGTTTCAAGTGTGAACAACCATTACATATTTTACATCAATCAAACAAGGAGACCTAATATTTTTCTTCGCTAAAATGTGTGTGCAATTTTTATTTTATTAAAAAATTGTATGCAAAATGAATGAAAAAGAATTCATTTTCTATAAAATAAAAAGAATTTTTTCCCACTAGTGTACTTCATTCTTCATATCCTGCATGTTGTTTTCCTCATTGCTAAGCCCAAAATGCAACCACTATTTTGGATATTACACTTGTACAAGCTCATGGATTTCAAATTATCTAAAGAAATTGGCATTGATCTATGAAATTATTGGTGGGTAGTAATCTCTGCGAGGTAGGTGGTATAAATCCCATTTATTATTCTTTGCAATTAATGTTATTGTTGAATTTTGGTTTATATTCATTTACAATTTTTTTAAATATCTCATTTCAATTGTTAGAAGGTTGCCAAAATACCAAACCTATAAATTCATAATGTAAATCCCCAAGGAAATTCCCCACCATCAGTGGAATATAATGCAAAAGTCCAGCTAATAAAGTGATATCCAACCTAAAAATGTTGAGATATATATATATATATATATATATATATATATATATATATATATATGATGCTTACTTGCCCAAATTTTAGATGAAATCATTGATATAATTACTTAAGAAAATGAGGCGTTATCAATAATACCTCTTATAGAGAGAATATTTATCCTAAATGTATAGAGGGTTTGGATAATATTGCAAGAAATTAACTAAAGACTAGAAAACTAGAGGACATATTTATAGGCCCTCATATAGGTTAAATGTCAAACACTAGAAAACCTCATATATCTATCAAATGGTGCACTTATCTACCATTTATTGATAATTTGATGGATAGGTAATGTGTGGTTTTCAATGTGCGACCTCATAACAGGAGGGAAATCACACTATGATTCTTGAGGAAAATGTATGCATAGTGTGTTTTGGGGAAACTTGTTAACTATTTTCATCACTTAGAATTCCATGATTCTTGTTTGGATATTTTCCACACAACTGACCTAATACGAGGCACTAAGATGAAAAATACCTAATCCCTTGACCTTGTTGGAATTCCCACTTCCAGAGGTTTTTCTTCCACAAACACAAGAAGAATTGCTCAAGTTGACACAAATGATGGTATGTAATGACACATTTGTTGAGGTATTAACTGTATGGTGTCATCATATACTAGTGGGGTAGGACCATCAACTCCTAGTTGGGAATAACACCATCTAGTAGTGAGGGCATGCTATCATATACTAGTGATTGTAGTTGTTATTCACATCCATGAATGTTTTGAGGCTATAGTTTCCATGGTTGTTTAGGAGATATTTCCCATGGTCGATTTGTAAGTGAGGTATGTATAATTATAGGTTTTAATTTTAATGAATTTAGAATTAGATAAGTAATTTATTTCACATTGTTTTCCCCTTATGGTGTGTGTGTGTGTGTGTGTGGATGTTCTGACTTCCACTACTACTATGGGCTACTCACCCTATGGAAGACACATCCAAAATGTATCTAGTTTATTCACATCCATAGTTGTTGCTAAAATTTACAAGATGCACATGTGTATGTTATATTTCATATTGGATCATTATTAAATCGTGTATCTATAAACTGGTTCAATATGACTTGGTGATTGTAGCCATTGGCTAGACTACTTGACCTATCTAATTCCACTTTCACATGGTGGTGTTGTACTTCACCTTCACTTTCCACTAGTACACCCAATATAGTCACATCCACTATTGTTTCCTCCAAGTACAATGTTGGACCAATGGCTATGTCTCCTAGTCAAGGATGCAGCCAATATCCAAGCTTGTAATCTCTTTTTGTGATGAGGTAAATAGTAGATGAACCCCTTAATGAAATGTAAATTTTGAATTCCATAAATTAAATGAAATATAAATGAAACATCAATGTTCATATTGTATAGGACTATAGAACACTGAAGAGTCTCATAGCATTGTTGTAATCTTGCAAAACTGTGTAACCTATATTATAATATCTATAATATAAGAAGACAAAAAGAATGGTCCTTCGTTAATTATTGGTTTTCCCTTATTGATTTTCTAGGGTAAAAATTTGTGTCCATTAATGTGTGTGTATTTTCTATATTTGTGTTTCTATTTAGTATCATTTATTTAAAGAATCTAATTGATGTTTTTTTATTTTCATGCTTAAAGCACTAAAATATACAAAAATATAGTTTCACAATTGATCATTGTTTTGTGGAAATTACACTTTGTAGTATTATATGTTCAAGGCATGAATAATACCAAGGTATTTACCAGAATGGTAAAGCCATGAATAAAACTAGAGGATTTAGAGGATAATGGGGTTTTAGGGAGTAGGGGTTAGAGGTTTAGGGCTAGCTATTAAGGGGTTAGGTCGGGTTAGGTGTTTTTAAATAGAAATCACTAATGGAAAGTGGAGATGACAAACTAGTTGAATGTATTTATCTTTGTTGTCTTTGTTTCTTATATTATATTTTTAAACGTTTGTATCAATTTAATATTTGTTATATACACTAATATTACTTGACTTTTTGTAATTATAAAGGAATGACTCCCTAGGAAACTTCCCCTAGAGGAAGACATGTTTGTACAAGTGCATGTTCAGGAATATGGAGTGAATATTGAAGATCAATTTAATGATCCTATGGGAGAATATGTTGATGCTAATAACACATTTGAAGAAGATGGGACAAATATATTGATCCAAGAGACATTTAATAATGTTGGAACGAATTATTATAACGACCAACTTGATGGTGTTTTCGATATACCTATACTTGAGAAGGAAAGTCAACCTATTTATGAAGGCTCCAAAAAATGTCTTCTCTCTGCTATATTTGTAACATCCCACTCTTGCGTGCACTGAGAAAAATTATCCTTGAGGACACTTGATTACAAGTGATTCAGATTATTATACTATCGGTCGTTCAATTATGATTATGAAACATTATGGATTGACTATATGTTATTTTTTTGTATTCACATAGACAGGTGCTATTGACTGGGTTCTCTTGAGTGTGAATGAATTTGGACATTGAGGATGCAAAGGCATCAATGAAACCCCTTGGACTCTGGATCAAGTCAGGGAGAGGACTATTGGGTTTGAATGTTATTGATGTGACACATGTACATATGATTAGATGTTATGATGATTGATTATTGTTGCTGACATGATTCATTGATGGATGCAGGCTGACGATATCTTGCCGACCATACTCACATGTGGAGTAGATGGGTCACATAGGACAACCAGAGACTTGAGGGAGAGGTGTGGACAACATCCCTGCCACAACCTACTAGCACTCCCATTGTGGCTCAAACTGTAGGTTAACAATTACCTAGTTCAATAAGACCCATGATGTCGGGAGGGAATATTGTGATAGTCGCTCATAATGATTCTAAGGGGCACACAATAAGGCAGGGGCCTTATTCCTTAGAGGCCCTTAGTCTCCCATAAGATCACCTGGCAGAGTATTGACTCCAAGGGTTTTTTGACATCTACCAAAGTCAGTCAAGAGGTGAGTGGCACCTTTGGATCACGTAGTGAATCTTGAAGAGCACGTCTCTCAAGGAAAACAAAAAGAGGCGAGTGTCACCCTTGGAGCATGTAGCGCATCCTAAAGGGAACGTCGTGCAAGGAAAATGAAAGGAGGTGGGTGGCACCCTTGGAGCAGGTAGTGCATCCTGAAGGGCATGTCGCAATTTCAATTGTTAAGTGAATAAACATAGTCGGCCTTAAAATGAATGATGTGATAAGTAAGATTTAAAAATAATTTTTCCCTAATGAAAATGTCACCCAACCTAGTGAAATTAAACCTAGGTCTAAGTAGAACATGTGGTAAAATAATAGTAATAATAATAAATAAACATGTAACAAGAAGGGGGGTAAGAAATTCAAATTATTTATTAAAGTCAAAATTATAATGGAGGATTAAAATTTTAAAAGGGGAAATTGTTGTTTTTATCTACTTTTACTAATTTAATTTTAGTTAAAAAGAAAAAGGGTAAATGATTGTTTTATCTACTCTTGCTAAATTGATTTTTAGTTAAAAAGGAAAAAGAGGGAAACTTAAAAGAAATGGGAAACTTAAAGAAATAGGGGGAAACATAAAGAAAAAACTGAATGTCTAACTTAGTAAGGAATCTTGCCTTGGGAACTTGCTATTTATGAACTCAACTAGGAATTAAGTAAGGCGTAAGTCATTTAAGATTTGTAAGGGAATATTAGGACACCAAGGAGAGTTTTTAGAAATTATTTTAGGTGGTTGAGGGAAATAGGAATAATTAAATAATTAATCAAATTAATTCTTTGGTGCAACTAGGGGATGGGTGACATGTGTACGAGGGAGGTTTTTCCTAATTAAATTAATGACAAATGGATTTAATGGGAATTTGGGAAACTAATTACTTTAAAAATCTATAAAAAGGATGGAGGAGGAGGAGTATGGACCTCATCTTTTTGTGTAACATTATGTTGTTGAATTTTTCCTTGACTGAACTTTCTCTTGTGGGAGTTGGGATACCCAGCTCAGGTAACGAGTGGTAGCTCGACCTTGCGAGGCAAGATGGGTGCTAGTAGTTCTCTAGTATTGTGTGTGTTGCCCCTTTGCATCTCGGGGGCTCAGGGGGAAGAAGAGTACCCCTAGTGTTGGTTGGGAGGTACCGGAGAGGTCACATCGGTCGACAAACATGAGCTAAATGGAGCACACTTGGGACAACGACTTGGAGATTTCGCATTAGGCTATGGTACGCATGCATCTATTTTTGAATGGTAGTTTAATATTTTTCTTGCACTTTCAATACTATACTTCTATTGTCTAAAGATTATGTTTTATTCAGTGTTTTGTAATTAAGAAATTAAATTCATCCCAGCCTTATGCTCATTGTATTTTGAATTGATTCCCTTGGTGAACCCAAAATATGATTGCTATGTCTTCTTTGTGTTTGTTTTATTGATTATTATGAAGAAATTTGTGTTTTTACCTTATCACTTTAGTTATTAGTCTGTTCCTGAGCAGTCGTCCAGGAGCCGAATCGACGATCGTCACTCCGGTGTTTAAAGACCCATAGATTCAAATTCCCTGCTTTATTGTGCATGGATAATAAGTGAAGGGTAAATTTCGCCCAGCTATCTATCCCTTACTTATCTCAATGTTTTTCTTTTCTGATTGATCTCTAATCCTTGTGCCTTTCTTGTAAATGAGTATCCTTGCATTGATTCATTGTTGAATGATCGGTCCTTGCACCTTCTTGTGATTGAGTATCTCTGTGTTTTTGCTTGATTCATCTCTGATCGATTTATCTCTGTGATTTCTTTTCATATTACCCAGCGCCTTGATTGGTATAATCTCTATGATTTATTGGAATATTACCTAGCACCTTGATTGGTATAATCTCTACGATTTTAATGATAAATCCCAGTGCTTGGATTGGTAAAATCTCTCCATTATATTACTTACCACTGCAAAAAATGTTACTCTGTGATTTTCTCCTTAGGTAGCTAATTACTTGGAACTTTACCCAACATTCACGCCACCATTTCCTTGGCACATTACACAGAATTTTATTCATGAATTTAATGGCATAATGCATAGTTCTTACTCCATTATTTTAATGGCGTAATTCCCAGTTCTCACTCCATGATTTTAATATGTTAATCCCTGCATTTTTAATATATTAATCACTGCGTTTTATGACTGTGTGATAGTGTTTTTGATGTGTTTGTGTTTGTGTTTTTGATAAGTCTGCGATCTTGTTACATATTTTGGATGGAATTTTACACTCTACGTTTTCGAATGATAATCTCCGATCACCTTGACTCCTTGCCAATTATACAATGATTTCAATTTTTACACAACGATTTCACTGTTTACACAACTATTTCACCTTTACACATCGATTTCACCTTTTACACAGGGATTTCACTCTTTACATAGAGAATATCTATACAATGAATCTATACATTCATGAATCTCTGCACAACAAATCTCTGCATATTAATTGGGACACTTGGAATGATATTTACACAACAATTATTCCAGTGAAAATGTATTTCAATGATTTTATCCAGCGATGTCAACAGATGTACCAATATATTTATCAATAGCTTAAATTTTAGATGTATCAAGGACATAGAATTTATAATTTCCATATATTGACTACAATATCACTGCAAAATCATTGCAATATCACCGCGAATTTACCCATATCACTGCGAATCTACCTACGAATTTCATTGTTGATACTTGCGTTTTAATAGTCATGAATCCCTTATAGACAAAGTTTTGAATGGTAGTGAATCCCCTTTTGATGGAATAGACAACGTGTTATATGAATGATTTTTATATGAGTTTGTTTTTATGGCTGCGTTTTATAGACAATAATTATTAGACAACATATCCTAGAATTAATATAGAGCAATATCATGTACATAACAGATACCTCTCTCTCTCTCTCTCTCTCTCTCTCTCTATATATATATATATATATATATATATATCAATTGTTAGATAGTTAATAAATGATAATTAGTGATTCCATAATGGGTTGGAAAACTGTAATTTAATAGCAATAAGTAATAGTGATTTAATTCCCTGGTTTTCCTGAGATAGCATGGAAAATCCAGGCGATATCTTCGCTAAATGACTACCTCTCGTTAGACAACTACTATTCATGGGCAATGTTATTGTGTAGCATATTGTGGTAGATAGTGATTTTTGTGTTAACCAATGATTCTTTTAGTGACAACAAATTTATATGTAATGTGTAACCGAGATTTAATATCTACTATGTGACATGGTTATACTTATTGACAACGACTTTATATATAATGTGTGACAAAGATATAATTATATCAAATTTAAGTGACAACAATTTAATATATAATGTGTGACAGAGATATATGTAATGACACGATTGCATTGTATGTTGTAATTGTAATGATTGACTAACAACGATATCATTGCTAGACATAGTTTCATTAATGGACAACATATCAACGCTAGACAGTATATACTTGGCAACATAAAATTACTAGACAAAAACTAATTGTTACCATTAGTTAGTTACCATGAAGTAGTTGTTGATTATAATTATTTTAACATGTACATATTGATGTAGTTACCATGAACTAGTCATTTGATTATAATTATTTAACATGTACAAATTGATGCAGTTACCATGAACTAATTGTATTTTTATTAGCATTAGTTACCATGAACAATATGTATTTTTAACATAATTAGTTTCCATGAACCAATTGTTTGATTATAATTATTTTTATCAATTGAGGTTAGTCAAGGCATCACCAAGGAATAACTAGTGCCTTTTAGAGAATATACTTCTTACTATGAAAACATGGCTTAATTCATCTTTGCGTTCCTCATTACACTAGTATTAGTTTTGATTATGTCAAGTGCATATACTAATTCTCTTGTTTTATAATGTAAACAAAAACAAGTAATTATCCCCTAAATGGTAAAGAAGGATCCGTTTAAAGACCATATGACTTATGTGGATTTAGGAATTTAATGTGATGTATGATGGTTATAGTTGTCATATTCCCTTGTGTCTTGTTGTCTTATTGATTTTTGGTTGGGTTCTTGGGTTTATTCCTCATGTTTTTGACAGTTAATTCGGTCTCCTGGTGCAAGGGATCTAGCTTGGGTCAAGGGTCTAGAAATGTTGTGTTGCGCCATGGTTATTGTCACGCCTATCACCTTGTGATGGAATGATTCCTGATGAATGGATCATTGCATGCCATGATGGATAGACATGAATGATAACTAGGATGGAGTCTGTGCTTCCCGATGTGGGTGTTAGTTCGTTGTAATGGTTGTTGGTACTTGGTTTTGTAATGCCTTAAGGCGTTGGGTTTTGTGTGATGTAGAGGTTCTACTTCCTGGTTTTCGAAGCCACTGTGTCGAGTTGTTGATGTTGTCCTTTAGCTGGTAGGCATTGTCTTGCTTGTGTCGGGCGGGTAGTCATTTCTTTTTGTCTATTGATGATCACATGTTTTGTCCAGTTGCATGATGTGCTAGTGTGTTGAGTCGTTGTAGTTTGTTTCCTGAGTTGTGACATTGTGTTCATCATCAATTTGTATTGTTTAACTGTCATCGTCATTGGCCTTCCTGCCAAAAAAAAAAACAAATGTATTTCCATCACGTTGTAGGTAGTTGTAACATTGGGGCCGTTACATATGGTATCAGAGAGGGTTCAACCCTACACCTGTGGATCGCCAGGATTTCCACTGTAGTAAACCCTTGAGTATTAACCTAGAGCTAATTAAAAATTTAACGTGTCCATGCAGTGATCTCTATTAGAGGACTCCATAGAGGTTCACGGCGTGGTGTCATGGAAGGAGTTGTGACGCCTCGAGAGGTACCTGGACCCTCAAAGTCTAACCCCCAAGGGGAAGAACAAATTCTTGTGCTAGATTCGATTGTTGTAAGGGATGATGATGGTCTGACAAGGTCATTCCAAGGATTGTCAAAGGCCCTGATTCTTCATTTGTACTGAGATGAGGCTAGGGCGCCTATACCCATGAGGGTCCACAACGCACCCAGCCAGTACCGTTATCTTTCACCGAGAACTTAAGAGGGATAAGTTCTCAAGTCCACGAGTGTCATAGACAACTCATCCATTGAGGCATGGTTGGAGAATATGGCGATGTTCTTTGCACTTTGCGACTACCTCCAACATGAAGGTTCGCATGGCGATATTTCAACTAAGGGGGAGCACTCTTCTATGGTGGAAGATTCTACTGTCGCAATTGAACATGGAAGTCGAAGAAGTTTCAAGGGAATTGTTTGAGGAATGGTTTCGAGAGAGGACTAGAGCATATGGATTAGTCGGACCCACTACCGTGGGAGATTTGGGCAAGGACCATTGGATTCATGCAATGGTGAATAAACACCGGGAAGAGAACTAGTCAATTGTGCTTGAGACGTTAGGTACCATCCTTGAATAGACCCTTAGTATTTTGATAGATCTAGGTGATACAAAGAGTTTCATTTCTAGGGCAGCACTAAATAAAATTAAGGTAAAGGAAGTCAAAAATGATGAGTTTAGCTTTATAGAAATGGCTTCAAGAGACAAATAGAAGGTTGGAGGGAAGGCTATAGGATGTAGCCTTAACCTAGGAGAGTTTGTCACTAGGGCCAACCTATACATCACAATCTTAGGATCTTATGATGTTGTGATCGATATGGACTGGTTGGAATTGCATGAGGCGATACTTAACTGTAATACGAAACATTTGAGCTTGGTCGATGATGAGGGAAAAATATGCATGATTGTAGGTCAGAACCAGGGATTTTCCCTGACATTCATCTCTTCCTTACAGATACGAAAGAGCATGTGCAATGGATGTAAGCTTTATGCAATCCTTGCGTTAAATGAGAAGGGAGTAGTAGAAGGTCTATAACACCTTCTGGTGGTGAGAGAGTTTGTGGACGTCTTCCCTGAGGAGTTACCCGGATGCCTCCAGAGAGGGAATTGAAATTTACCATCGACCTAAAAACAGGGACTGAACAGATAGAAAGAACAATTTATCGGATGTCGAACTCGGATTTATAGGAGTTGAAAATGAAACTGAAGGATTTGTTGAACATGGGACTTATAGATACAAGAGTGTCATTGTGGGGTGCATCAGTTATATTCATATAGAAAAAGGATGGTTCGTGGAAACTCTACATTGACTATCGTCAATTGAACAAAGAAACGATCAAGAATCAGTACCCGTTGCCAAGGATTGATGATTTGTTCAATCAGATGAAAGGTGTGATGGTTTTTTCAAAGATTGACTTGTGATCAGGGTATTTCCAGTTGCAAATCAAGGATGAGGCCATCCCTAAGACTACCTTTGAGATGAGGATTGGACATTACGATTTTATTGTTTTACAATTTGGACTGACAAATGCCCTAGGGGTATTTATGAGTTTGATGAACGGGGTGTTCCATGAGTACTTGGACAAGTTCGTCCAAGTATTCGTTGAGGATATTTTGATTTACCCTCTGGTGTAGTACCCCTACCTCAGTAGGTTCTGCACAACCTCCCAATCTTAGGATCGTTCTTAATCTTCCCCTTGATTCTGATTGACTCTTTGATTCCTCTCAATAATCTTCAATGAACCAGTGTTTATCCACAGTTCCTTAGGAGTTACTCTTGTGCAAGAAAGCACTAAATGCCAACTCTTGCCACGTGACCAGCTAGTGTGACCAAAATATTCACTTGAAAGGGTATTTCTGGTTTCGCGACTTCGTGATCCCTGATTTGAGTCCCTATGTCTCATCAATCCCCGAAAGTTTGAAATGGTCCAACGGGAAATTAATTCCTCCCTTGACTTCACCTAATGTGGCATTCGATGCAATATGGGTCCCAAGTGTTTCATCACCTCGGGATTTTGTGTATCGGCAAAAATCAATACAACAACTCTCTTATGCTCGATAGTCAAAATCGCAATGGCTTCTCACCACAAATCAACGGTTCTACTCCTTCCATGATCTGACAGTCCTGAATAATTGGGACTTCATGAATTGGGAGTTCACAACTCTCGACTCTAAGTCACAACCTTCTTCCACACCCTAAATTCCAAAATGAGGAAACTCGAGCATGAGATCAATGACTCTCGTTGATCCAGATACAACGAACATTATTCCTCCTGAACTTATGAATGTCGAATGATCCTTAGCCTTAACCCTTCCATTGATCTATGAGATCCAATGGTCTACGATACTTGGTACTTCTTCCTCAAAGTGTTTCCACCGTTCGTCTAGACTTCCAATGCTCCTCACCAACACTTTGGTGTCAACCCTTCTAAGATTTCTCTTTTACAGGTGACCTCGACCTTCGTCTCCCTTTGAATCCTTCATAGGTTATAACCTTCTTGAGATTTTCTCTACTACAAACTCAAGGATTCAAAATGTTTCCTGCATGCACTCCTTATTGCATCCACAAATATGCTCTGGCTATTTAAAATCTCCAACTTTGTGCACTCCCTTGCAACAACAATTCTCCAACCTTTCCCTTCGGTTGATAGAGTCTAATGCTTCAACTGGCCTGCGCACACCTTCCACAACTCTATGTGATACTTGCACTTCCACTGGTATGAGAACAATGGTATTCCTCCTAAGATTTTATGAGATGAAACTCAGAACCCTGTCAACACACTCTATGTGGACCTTTCACTGCACTCCTTGTAGGAATTCTCAGGATGAGAAACAATTGAAACTCATACTTCTCTTCTCCCTGGCTTCATACATTCAACATGAAATCAAGAGCATATGCACGCATAACATTGAAACAAATGCATAATAGAGAATATAAGAAAAATTGTAAACATACCATTCAAACAGATGTAAACAGTAGCCAAGATAACACCATGAAATGGAATCAAAGCATTCTTATATTAATTCCAGTGCTCTTGTACATGGGTTCAATAGCAGTAGCTATCTGCTTATACAATTCTACAATCTATGTTCTTTTGTTCTCTCTTTCTCTATAGATTACAATGAGAACTGATACAATGATACAATCATGGGTGTCTTTTACGAGTTTTCCCTTCTACTGCTTTAATCTATCTAATCGAATTAAAAGATAAAACTACTTTATATTCATTACACTTAAATGCCTCCATATTCGATAGATGAGAGAAATTCTCAAGATCTGTGTTACAATATCAAAACATTTAAGAGAAATTACATCCCCCAACTATTACATTAATTTTCAATCATTCAAATTCAAAACATTCTCAAAACGTGCATTGGTGCATGTCCAGTGGTCCTCCACTTGCGCTTGTTTTGTTGTCTTGCTTATGATGCTCCTGCATCATACTCCTCTGGCCAAAAAATTCATGAACTCCTGTTCATGAGCTCTTGCACCGTCTATCCATGGACTTGGATATTTTCTTTGCTTTCCCAACTGGCATCTTCAATCGGTTGTCCTTTCCATTTGACCAAATATTCAAAGTATGTCTTCCTCGAGGTCTTCTTTCCAACTCTCTGATCAATTATCTTCACCATCTGTGGACTTTCAGCTACAGGCATCTATCTGACCCACTTAATTTATTTCTGACCCTCCTTTGTTCCTATTTCATCAGCTCTATAAGGGTACAATTCTTCTATATTGAATATGGGTGATATTCCTACCCCATATGGTAATTCAATTTCATAAGAATTTGCCTCAAACTTTCGCAAAACCTTACATGGTCTAATTTTCTTCATCTTCATCTTATTGTATGTTCCCCTTGGGAACCTTTCCTTTCTGAGATGCGCCAGAACCAAATCACCTACTTCAAACTAAATTTGTCTCATGTGTTGATCTGCTCTGTGCTTGTATTCCTGGTTGGAATTTTGTAATCGCTCTTTGATTTTTTTGTGGAGCTCTTGCATCTCTGCTACAAAATCCTATGCTCCAACACTTCTGAATCCATTATGCTCTAAGTCCCTCAACTCAGATACTCCTCTCAGTTGCATTCCATACAAAATCTAGAATGGGATTTGTCTTGTACTCCTGTTGGGTGAATCCTTATATGCAAATTCTCCTTGCGGTAGAATCTGATCCCACTAACTGTGATGTTCAACGAATAAACACCTCAAAAAATCTCCCAATATTTTGTTTACTACCTCAATTTGTCCATCCGTTTGAGGGTGATATGTTGAGATAAAATATAAATTTGTTCCCATCTTCTTCCATAGGGTCCTCCAGAAATGACCAACAAATTTGGTATCCCTGTCTGATACAATACTCTTGGGTAAACAATGAAGTCTAACAACTTCTTTGAAAAACGGGTTTGCAATGTGAGTTGCATCACTGGTTTTCTGACATGGAATGAAATGTGCCATTTTAGAAAATCTGCCGACTACCACAATATGGAATCACAACCCCTCTTTGTCCTTGGCAGTCCTAACACAAAATCCATGCTTACTGTGTCCCACAACCTCTTTTGTATTGGCAATGGTTGATACAATCCTGTATTTTGTCTTTTCCCTTTTGCATGTTGGAAAATCCTGCATTTGTTGACAAAATTCTTAACATATGTCCTCATCCCTGGACAATAATATAGACTGTTCAGTTGTGTGAATGTTTTTTCATGGACGAAGTGTCCAACCAATCCCCCACTATGTTTTTGTTTCAGAAGATTCTCTCTCATAGAACTCTTTGGAATACACAACTGATTTCCCTTGAATAATAATCCATCCTAAATTAAATATTCAATCCATTAGCTTCTATCTCTGAGAACTGGATTCTCACATGCTTCATAAGCCTCTTTAAAATCTGCATCATCTCTGTACACCTCCTTGAGATTGTCAAAACCTAAAGTTTTCACACGAAACTCTTGCAAAATCAAACATTTCCTGCTAAAAGCATCAACAACATTGTTAGCCATTCTAGAAATGTGATTTATAAAAAAAGTGAAGTTCTGCATATATTCAACCCATTTTGCATGTTTCTGGTCCAGTCTTTCATGTCGAGTTATGAATTGTAAAGCAGGGTTATCACTATACAAGACAAACGCTTTCGGAATCAAGTAATGTCTCAATTTTTTCAACGCTTGTATGACTGCATAAAACTCCTTGTCATGTGTTGAATACTTCATCTTAGTATCGTTCATATTCTCAATAAAGTATGCAATCATCTTATTGTCTTGGCTTAATACTTCTCCAATCGCAAATCCACTTGCGTCGCATCTAACTTGAAATGTTTTACTGAAATCTGGCAGAACCAGAACTGGTTGTGCAGTTATTTTCTCTTTCAGCAACTTGAAACTTTTCTCTGCTTCCTCTATCCAATGAAAATATTTATGTCTTTTCTTGACTGTGTCCATCATTGGTACACATATCCCACTAAAATTTATGATGAAATTCCTATAAAAAATAGTCAATCCATGGAAGCTTCTAACTTTAAAGATACTCTTTGGCAACAACCAATCTTTGATTTCTTTTACCTTCTCAAGATCCATGTTCAACTCATTTGAAGAGACAACAAAACCCAAATAAATGATCTATTTATTCATTAAAGATGACTTCTTCAAATTTATCAACAACTTCTCTTGTTGCAATATCCTCATCACTAGAGTTAGGTGTCTCAAACGTTCTTCCTTATTCTTACTGAAGATCAGTATATCATCAAGATACACAATTACAAACTTCCCAATGAAATATTTCAAGACTTCGTTCATCAATATCATAAAATTACTTGGTGTGTTCGTCAAACCAAATGACATGACAAGCCATTCATACAGTCTTTCATTCATCTTGAATGTTGTCTTCCATTCATCACCTTCTCTCACTCAAATTTGATGATACCTGCTCTTCAAATCAATTTTTGAAAAAAACTTTGCTCCACTCAAGCAATCCATCAAGTCATTCATCCTGGGTAAAGGAAATCTATACCTAATGGTGAATTTGTTTATAACCCTAGAATCTGTAGACATTCTCCATCCACCATCCTTATTTGGGATTAACATTGTTGGTACAACGCATGGACTCAAACTTTCTCTAACCAACCCTTTGTCCATCAAATCCTGGACTTGCCTCTTGACTTATTCATTTTCCTGCAGTGTCAATCTGTACGCTTCTTTGTTTGGTAAACTTGCTCCAGGTATAAGATCAATGTGATGTCTTATACTTCTGATAGGTGGCAACGAACAAGGTAAATAATCCACCACTATATCAGCGAACTCTTCCAGCAGTTCCTGAATTTCTCTAGGTAGATCATCTATCTTGGTACTGGTTAATATGACTCTGGGTTTTCTCACCATGACAAATTGCATTTCTTCTTCTTTCTTGACTTCCTCAAGAAGTTCCTTCCCACTCATGAGAGTTATAGTATTGTTTTCTTTTGCTCTCACTTCCTTGTCTTCAATTGGTAGCAAGATATGCGTCCTACCATTCTTCTCTAAGGTGTATGTGTTGTTTATCCCATCATGAACAACATTTATATCATATTTCCATGGTATTCCCAACAAAATATGATAGACATCCATGGGAATAATATCACAAAAAATTTCATCCTTGTATCCCCCTATCTTAAATTCAACTAAACATTGTTTAGTGATAGTTACATGATGTCCCTTTTGCAACCACGAAACCTTGTATGGGCTTGGATGTGCAACTGTCTCCAATTCCATCTTCTCCACCATCTTTGTGGATACTAGGTTATATGTGCTTCCACTATCCACTATCACCTTGCATGCCCTATCCTTGGTCTTGTAAACATTTCTGAACAAACTGTTTCTCTGGACTGGATTCTCTATCTCCTTCTCTGGCTTCAAGAGAATTTTCCGCATCGTTAAATATCTTCCGCCTTTTGCATCTTCTGCCTCAACATTTTTCTTTTGCACTTCCAAAATGTGAGCTTCACCTCCTCCATCCCTTTTTCTGTTAGGAAATTCATAAGACTTATGTCTGACCTTTCCACAGACAAAACACTTTATCTCACCTCATCTGCCTCTTCCTCTTCCTCTAGCTCACAGAAAAGTGCTCCTGTCAGTAGATTGTCTCCCCTGTGAACTTCCTCCTCTTTCTGGGTGAGTATGAGGTTTCTTTTCTTCATCCTTGGGTTTATACTCTCTGTCTTCAGAAATTGCTTTGCCTCTTCTCTGAATTCTACCTCTACCTCTCTGACCTTTCTTTCAAGCCAATTTCTCTTCAGCCTTCAGGGCCATTTGATAAGCATCTTCTACATTCCTTATTATCATCATGCTCATCTCATATTGAATGTCATATCTCAGACCATTCATGTATCTGGTGACCTTTTCATCATCACTTTCACAATGACCTGCTCTAATATTTATTCAGTAGAACTCTTCAGTGTATTCCTTCACTGTCACCCCTTTCTATCTCAAGTTTTTCATTCTTCAAAACAGGTTAATTTGGTAATATTTGGGTATAAACTTGGATTTCATCTTTGGGACCATTCTATCCTAGTTTTTGATTATTTTCTTACCTTTTCAATGCCTGTCTTCCTGCTGTTCATCCCACCACAGTGATGCATTCCCTTTAAGTCTAGTCATGGAATGTTTAACTTTCTTATCTTCCTCGACATCCTCATAGTATAAGTATTTTTCTAGAGCTCTAAACCAATATAGAAGCTCCTCAACATCTAAGTTTCCTTCATACATTGGAATCTCCATTTTTTCCTTGGCACCTATTCTCACAACAGCTCTGAATAGACGTTCTTCTGTAGCATCTTCAGCTACAACTTATTCTTCAATTCCAACCTCATTTTTTCTTTTAGCTTCACTTACATCTCTAGCATCAGTTTTCCCTCTCTATGCTATCTCCATAGCATATAACCGAGCACGAAGTTCTCTCATTTACCTTTCCATAGTTGGATCGAGTATTGGTCTTTCTCTCCTTCTTGGCGACATTGTTCAAATCTGGTTCACACAGAATTCGAATCACTACTTGCCTTATATCCTATCCTGCTTTCATAAAAGAAATATCGTAAGATAGGCTTTGATACCACCTAGCACAACACCCCTACCTTAGAAGGTTCTGCACGACCTCTCGGTCTTAGGATCATTCTTAATATTCCCCTTGAGTCTGATTGACTCTTTGATTCCTCCCAGGAATCTTCAACACACCAGTGTTTATCCACATGTCCTTAGGAGTTACGCCTATGCAAGAAAGTACTAAGCGCCAACTCTTGCCACGTGACTGTCAGGCGAAATATATGTTGTTATAATAACATTGTAGTACTTGCCCAACCATTTAATTGTCAACCCGGGGTACGTAGACTGACGAAGCACATGCACTGTATATGCAGGACTGAAGTAGAACTAATCTAATCTAATCTATGTTGCTGAAATCAAACTGATCTAAGAAAGCATTGAAACACTAACTAGGAAAGCATGAAATTTCCTAAGGGAAATACAGCATGTGAAGAGTTAACAACAATGAGCTCATACAACATATCAATCTCAAATCATATTGCAATAGTCAAATAACAAAACATGAAAGAATAACAAAGCTAAGAATTCCCTTCTCCTGATTACAATCACATCCTAATTGAATTCTAATTCCAACTCTAATTCAATCCTAATTGAATTCTCATGAAGAGAGAGCACTCTCTTATATACATGAAGAAGATAACCATCTCATAATTGTAGCTCCACTATTCTCTCAACCACTCTCAACTACTTTCCCATTATTACAAGATATGATCCCTTTAAATCCTCACACATATCTCTCATATATCTTTGATAAGATATTCTAACCAAATCTC
>JZKD02S1826978.1:249265-259910 GCA_000966675.3 Picea glauca | reverse complement strand
GAAAATTGGTTGGGAATAAGTTACGGGGATGTGAGGAAGTAGGAGAAGAAGAAAAAAAAAACAGGGATAGGGGAAAAAAGAAAAGAAAGAAATGGGAATGGGGAAGTTGAAAAAATTTATGGTTGTTGGGAGGTGGAATGAACCGGGGTTGGGGAGGACCGAAAAAAGCTCTGATACCACTGTTACAGATAACCAAATATGCAATTGCAATAATATATATAAAATATGAATAATTGATAAAATATATGATGATGATTACAATTGAGAATGAGGGCTTGTTATATACCCACACAGGGGTGCCCTTTCACCACTAGACATGTCTTTTTGAGACATGTCCTTTCATTATTAATAATTACTATTTACTAACTAACTATTACTAATTAATTATTATGTTATGAACATCTTATTTATATATATTATGTTCATAACAGTTACCATGAACTAATTGTATTTTTATTACCATTAGTTACCATGAACAATATGTATTTTTAACATAATTATTTTCCATGAAGTAATTGTTTGATTATAATTATTTTTACCGATTGAGGTAGTCAAGGCGTCATCAATGAATAACTAGTGCCTTTTAGAGAATATACTTTTTACTATGAAAACATGGCTTAATTCATCTTTTTGTTCCTCAGTACACTAGTATTAATTTTGATTATGTCAAGTGCATAAACTAATTCTCTAATTTTTCAATGGAAACAAAAACAAGTAGTTATCCCCTAAATGGTAAATAAGAATCCGTTTAAAGACCGAATGACTTATGTGGATTTAGGAGTTTAATGTGATGTATGATGGTTATAGTCATCAGATTCCCTTGCGTCTTGTTGTCTTGTCGATTGTTGGTTGGGTGCTTGGGTTTAGTCCTCATGTTTTTTTACAGTTAATTTGGTCTCCTAGCATGAGGGATCTAGATTAGGTTAAGGGTCTAGAAATGTTGTGTTGTGCCATGGTTATTGTCACACCTATCGCCTTGTGACAGCATGATTCTTGATGAGGGGATCATTGTGTGCCCTGATGGATAGATGTGAATGATAACCAGATTGGAATCTATGCTTCCCGATGTGGGCATTGGTTCGTTGTAATGGTTATTGGTACTTAGTTTTGTAATGCCTTATGGTGTTGGGTTTTGCATGGTGTAGAGGTTCTAGTTCCTAGTCATTGAAGCCATTATGTTGGGTTGTTTATGTTTTCCTTTAGTTGGTAGGTGTTGTCTTGATTATGTCTAGCAGGTAGTCGTTTCTTTCCGTCTATTTATGATCGCATGTTTTGTCCAGTTGCATGATGTGCTAGTGTGTTGAGGTGTTGTTTTCTGTTTCCTGAGCTGCAAAGTTGTGTTCTTCGTCAAGTTGTGTTGTTTAACTATCATCGTCATTGGCATTCTTGCATATATGTATATGTATATATCTAATTTTACAGAGTAGGATCATATAGCATAGACAGTGCTATTATAAGACACTTTTACAATTGAGATCAGTGTTTTTCGTTCACAAGTACCTGAAGGTGAGTGAAGAGGATACACACTACTTGACTTTATATAGACTCTAAGACTCACACTTATAATCTCTCTCGATTTATGAATGAATAAATGAGAGGGGTAGAGTCTTATTTATATAAATTCTAGCAAGTTACCAGTAGACATAAACTGGAAACTGCCTGTAAACAAAAGATTCCTTTCAAGTGGATGGGGAAGCTGTGGACTAAAGCTGTTATCTCATCCCTTAGAGGCTCGGCCATATGGGGACCCATACCAACTTTTACGGAATGACCAGACAAAAGTAAATATTCACAAATCTTCGAATAGATTAAATCACATGATTACAAAGTGGAGTTCTACAGGAACCCATGGAACTGACGGGACACCATTGTTGGCCCGTTAGACATGAAAGAGAATCAATACATCATTATTACAAAAATAGTGAGCACTTGGCCCATCATGCTTCCATATGATTAACTATGTTATATTCAGCGATAGAATCAAATGATCCATCACTGCCATAGTCGAAATGACTACTGGGTGGAGAGCTATGTTCATTTGAGAATGGTGGTAATCCACTGAAGCATTTGTAAAATGGAGATCCTTGCATGGCTGGAATTAATTCATCTTCAGGTACACATAGGTCACCAAAATATTCGTTGGTAACTTTATATGTTTGAGGATGAGGTGGCTCAAACTTTTCAAAGTGCAACTCACTTCCTCGGAATGATAAGCTAAAAACAAACCATCCTTCATAATGAGCAGCTTCTTCTATTTCTGCTCTGAACCATTGTATAAAAGCATCCTTACTAGTTCCAAAGAAGGCAGCGTCTCTGGGACAGTAAGTCCAGTATAAAATATACAGCCAACCAAACCACCAGATAGGTGTTTCCTTGAATGTAGAGCATTCAAAGATTAGCCAACAGCAACCATCATATTTTACCTGTAGCATTATTTTGCAATAATCTTCATATGTTATGCAAGGAGTATAGAGAAACAAATACATTTTTCCTTGCATAGGTCCTCCTATTATTGATCCTCTTTCCATAGTATGGCTCATTCTGAAGTACCCCATATAGGATGTACAATGGTTATATTTTTCTATCCATCTATTGAGAATATTTATACAGGCTGGACTACTTCTAATGTAACAACTCAAACATTTAAAACAATAACAATATTCACAATCTTTACACACTAGGATACATTTGAATCCTGGTGGAGGAGCATCCCTTATGCTCAAGGAGGATGAAGCCATTTAATGGTTCTATATTTATTTTGATATGGAGCGGCTTCTTTGGTAAGAAGATCAACAACACAATTATCTTTACCAGGTTTGTAATGGATTTCAAAATCAAATCCGTCAAGCCATAAGCTCCATCACAATATTCTGTTGTTTCCCTGTTCCAATAGACGTTGATTAGATAGCATACCCTTCATATGTTTCAGATTTGTTCTAACAATAAAATGTACAGGCTTTAAAAATAATCTGAATTTTTTAATGCCATTCTTGACAGCAAGAATTTCTTTATGAGAAGAAGGGTATCGTGATTCAGTGTCACTAAAGCAACTAGAAGTGTATATACACACTTCTTCCAGTTTAGGGCCATTCTTCTGTAACAATATTGTTTCCCATGTATCATTTGAGGCATTAGTTGCTAATACAAGTTGAATCTCCATGTCTGGAAGATGTAGCTTAGGTAGGTTCTGGATTTTCTACTTTATAATCTGGACAGCTTGAGTCATCTTATAGTTCCATGGAAAAACTTTACTTAATATTTTCTGGAGTATCCTGACATCCTTAGCTTGATTTTCATAGAACTGTCAGATGTAGTTCAGACAACCAAGGAACCTTTGAAGTTGTTTCTGATCAAGAATTTTGTCAGGGAATTCTGTAAGCTTTTTCAGGATATGATCTTGTAATTCAACTTCTCCTTTGGATAAGATCAATCCTAGGTATTCTATCTTTGTTTGTGCCCAACAAAGCTTAGAACGACTAAGTACCAATCCATGTTTGAATAAGAGGTCATAAATTGTTCTGAGATGTTGTACATGTGTTTTACAATCTACAAAACAAACAAGAAAATCGTCAATATATACAATAACAAAATTAAGATGTTTGAAGATGTCATCCATTCTTTTCTGGAATTCTGATGGTCCATTCTTCAAACCAAAGGGAATTACTTTCCATTGGTACTGGCCATTTGGAACAACAAATGTTGTTTTGTATCTATCTTTAGGAATTATACCAATCTGCCAGAAACCACTTTTCAGATCAAACTTACTGAATACATTACACTTCCCAATCTTGGAAAATAGTACTTCTTTAGATGGTAATGGGAATCTGATAGGAAGCAGAGCATCATTCAAATCTCTGTAGTTCATTACCATCCTGGGTTTTACTCGTTTTTGCTCACTATGCTTGTTGACATAGAATGTAGGACAAGCCCAAGGGCTTCTATTGTTTTCTATCAACTTTCTCTCCATAAGCTCTGCAATTTCTTTTTGACAATATTCACATTCTGTTGGAGACATGTAATTTGCAGAGGCCTTTTGAGGTTTGGGGGTGTAATTCTCTTTATACGGAAAGCTTACGAAATACTGCTCTCTAGTCCAAAAAGCATTAGGATCTTCAGATGTACAATCTTTTTCTATTTTCTCCTTGATATCCTTTATGATTTCAGATCCATGCTTTTCAGTATGTCCAATAATTTTCTGTATATGAATCAGACTACTAGCAGATTTCTCAACTTGGTGGAAAGTTTGCTTTACTGCAATTCTAGTTTCATAAGAAGATTTACTGGGTACTTTAATTGATTTACCCAAAATTGTAAGTTGTACAAAATCACTACTTATAACAAAAGGTAAACATTTATTTACAAATTCTTGTCCAAGTAGTATATCTTCTCTAGTATCATAACAATAGAGTGTAACAGATACTTTGTCTTCCTGTAGTAGTATGGGAAAGTCTGGGGCTATGTATTTGATCTTAATCTCAGACTTATTGACAACTCTAAAAGAGATATCAATAGGTTTCCAATAGTACACTGGTATTGCTCCATGCTTTGCACATGAATTCATTGCTCCTGTATCAAGTTGTGCATCTAGTGTGTACTGTAGATATCCTTGAAATTTTATATTCACAGAAATGACCAATCTATCATCTAAACCATTCACTTGTTTAGACTCATATGGTTCATTATCTGTTTCCGTGTTGAACATTTCTTTTTCAAATTGTTCATCTCTATTTATCTTCAGAAAGTTCAACTCTTCCTTTTGGAGTTTCAAGCTCTTCCATAATTCTGCAACTAATGCTTCCTTTTCTTTAATTGATTTTTCAAGATGAAATATAGTACTGTCTAAAGATTCATCTTCTATTGATGTTTCTTTAATGGGTTATATGATTTTGACAATACCTTTTTCTCTACTTTCTTTTCTCTGTGTTGAAATGAAATCAACAACCTTAGGAGTGTAGTGGTGGATATTCACCACGCTTGGCTGCTGGAGTTGAGCTATTTGAGTAGAGAGTTGAGATATTTGAGAAGAATAGCATCTAGAGAGCTGGAATTATCTAGGTGTAAGAATGGACAATTTTTCTTGGAGATCATACCTTTATTTAAGGAGAGAGGAGAGGTCTGAATAGGGAGACATCATTTTGATGTCGAGAAAATTCATGGTTTCAACTATAGACTCTAAGAATCACACTCAAACTATAATGAAAAAGGTTTTATTTTTTTCTATATTTTTATTGTTAGTCGATAAGGTGTAAAATTTGGATACATTATGTAAAATTATTATTCTTTACATTAACCAATATTGATTTTTTATGTTGTAATTTTTAGGTGATTTTTTGTTACACCGCACATATCAAGATTTACATGCCATTATGAAAGATATTGGAATGGAGTATCAAGCTATTCATGCATGTCCTGATGATCATATTTTATATTATGGAGAACATATGTTGAAAAAAGAATGCTCAAAATGTCAAATTAGTAGATATCAAACCAATCAAGTAACAAAAAAGGTGTCTCGCAAGGTTCTTCATTATATTCCCATAATTCCACATTTGCGGTGATTGTTCAAGTGCAAAAAATGGGACAGTTTATGGATAACCATGCAAAGAACAGAATTAAAGATGGTGTTCTTCGAATGCATGCAGATGGATATGCATTTAAGAATATAGAGGAAATATGGCCAAATTTTAAAGATTAACCTTGTAATCTTAGGCTTTCATTGGTAGTTGACGATGTCAATCCATTTGGAGAGCTAATATCTATTTACTTGTCGTGGCCTGTTTTTGTTATCAACAATAATATTCCTCCATGGATGTCAATAAACAAGGAGCACATAACATTGGCAATGATTGTTTCAGGTATTTGTTTGGAATAAAAAATTTTAACAGGATAACATCTCATTTGTCTTGTTTGTTTCATAATTTTGTCTTATACTTTATTGTTTACTCATATATGTTCAATTATGTGATCTTATAATTATGTTTGATATTTTTTTATTTACTCATATATGTAGTAATTATGTATTGTATGTTAAATCAATTAGGTAAATACCAAGTCAAAGATATGAATGTATATATCGAGACTCTTATTAACGAGTTACTAGAATTATGGAAGGGTGTCACTATGTATGATATCTCTATACCAGTAGGTGTGCAAAGGGAATTTAAATTCCATGCAATGCTTGTATGGGAAATTCATGATGCCTCAAGGCTAACACATTTATGTGGTATGTTATAATGTTACACTGCACTTTAATAGCATTTAATTTATGAAGTTCATATAATGCATGTTTTTTATATAATCCCTTCATTAAACATACTTCAAATAATTAATTATATAAAATTCAGTCCATATCTTGTAGGTCTTCAAACAAACGGTAAATTTCTATGTTTAGTTTGTGGTCCTAAGATGAAATCTCGTTGTTCAAGAGGTTTAGGAAAGGAGGTGTTTGATGAGTATAAACACTTCCTCTCTAAGAACCATAGGTATCAAATTAACAAGAAACATCTTTTCAATGGTAAAGAAGAGAATGGATTAAAACCACAGATAATGACACCTCATCTAAGGAAGTTGCAATATAATAGAAACTGTCAAGGTATATTGGATCAAATCATCTATCATGTATCATACATGAAATGTTTTTAATATTTTTTTTATTGCATTTTGTTCATTGTACTAATTGACAAGTATTTTTGCAATATCTTTAATTTATATGCTTTACCTTGAAGGTCATCATGAAGGCATTAATAATGGGGTGCTTCCAAGAGGAATGAAAAGTTATCACGTACAATTTAGTAGGCTCCCCTACTATGAGCACCTAGAAATTGTTCATTTGTTTGATACAATGCACATCGAGAAGAATGTAATAGAAACATTATGGCGAATATTAGATGGAAGGAGTGACAAAGAAAAAATTGTCAAGATTTGTAATGACATTAAGGAGGCCAATCATGCAATGAAAAGTTTCATTCATTTTGTTGGATTACTGAGAGGGGGGTGAATCAGTAATAGAGCAATCTAATCCTTTTTAACCATATAATGCAAGTGCTATATCAATGAAGCATTATCATCCAATATTTACAGATTAAATAAATAATGAACAAATGAAAAATTATACACATACATAGTACACCAATGTTTTTACATGGAAATCCAAAGTAGCAGAAAACCACGTAAATATTTTTCTTATATATCTTGAAGAATTACATTCATTGGAAGCACCAAGTTCCTTTGTTTTCTAGTTGCAACTGTGTTGGGTCGCAAAAATACGACACTTTATTCATCTTTCATATACCATTTTCCGCCTTTATTTCCATTTCATTCTTCCATAAAACCATAATTATCATCACTTTGATAAAAACATATGGGTTTGCATTTCCATTTTCCAAATTATTTATTTTGAGTATTTTTAAGAGAATTTGTGACTAAATATTAGAAAATTAACATATTTTCATTATATCTCAAAGTTGGATGAGTTTTGCGATGACTACAGGCATATTTGAAGATTTTCACAAAGTCAAAAATCACCACCTAGCTTCAAATTCGAATTTTATCTTCTTTGAAGATGCGGAGATAATCTTTCAAGCTCACTTCAAGGAGAAGATCATGGAGATAGAATATCTTATCCAAGATATTTATGGAGGATTTGAAGGGATAGGTTGAGAGAAAAGTGGATCTGTAATTTTGAGTCTCTTATCTTCATTTATGTATAAATAAGAGGGTTCTCTCCTCATTTCAAAGGAGGCCTCTCTCTAGAAATAGAGAACAAAAGATTGGAACTTTGATTCATAGAGATTTGATTCTAAGATAGTGATTTTCATTGTTTTGTTATGAGCTAATAGATTAGATTGTTTATGTGAGCTCACATATGTTTTTCATCTGTCTTTACTTGTTATTTGTTGTGTGTTTGTTATAGATACTTTTAAATAATTTCATGTTTATTTCAATTAGATTTCAATTTATGCACTTTCCTGTTTTCATAGATTAATTTTGCAGTTGATGCCTTTGAATTTAGATTTAGTTGCTTTCATAGTTAGATTAAGTTGAATTTGATTTCGTAGATTCACTTTGAGTCTCCTGCATAATATAAGAAGGAGAACTAGGGTAGATAGTTTAACTGTTTCATTTCAAGTTAAGTGTGTTTCCTTTTGAATGTTAGATTAGGCTAGATTTAATTTTTACATGCTAGATTTAATTACCTTAATAATAAACAGTGATTCAGAGAAAGAAGATGAGGAAAATGATTACCTACTCCATGCAAACCATATGCAAGAAAGTTGGACAAATTTGGACATCATTTCTTGAAAATGGAGTAATGACGTTGGCTAGGAATATGATATTTCTTGTTGTAATCTTTCTACTTTAGTGTCCTAATCTTATTTCCTCAGGCTAATGAGGGTGAAAAAACTAGAATCATTTGGTCTAGGTATGTCAAATTGTTTGATGATCCCTCGTTCACTTCAATCCCCATCTTGCTACCTGGATTGGGTTGTCATGTTTTATCTTGGCCGCAACTCACTTGCACTACCGTCTTCAATTTAAATTTGGTTAAAGTAGAGTTAAGCGCATTTTTTTTTTGCTTCTCTATCTTGCTTTAATTAATTGGCAAAACAATGGGTTTTTAACATTTTTTTTGGAATTGGATGAATCTTTCGAGTTATCATAAATCCCTGGGGATACCTCTAAAGGTGTTGTTTGAATGGAAGGGAAATAGTGTTCAACTTTGTTTTCAGAGGTTTAGTTAACCATGTGCATAAATTGGCATTTCAAGCTTTAATCAAATCATGGTGAAGAAAGTCTTGATTTTGTTTAATTGCAGTGAACACTCCCGCCATAATAATGAATTGTTGGATTTATTTTTCCCTGTAAAACTTCGCAAACCAACTTGAGTAATTATTTTTTATACACCCAAGCTATTTGACTGACTATTCCCATCAATAGAATTAGTTTCTTGAGTTTTTTTTTTAATAGCTCCATCAAAAACAATCCAATTAGTAGGACCGTGGTGGGTGTAGATTTCATAATTTGGTTTGTGTATAACCTAATAATTAAGCATAGAAAAAAAAAAAAAAAACACAAAACAAAACAAACAAACAGAAACAAAACAATTAAAAAAATAATAAAACCATTAACAAAAAAATTACTATAAAAATTTGAAAACAAACTATAACAATCAAAATTAGAAAAATCAAAACATCGATAAATAAATAAAAATTATAAAACTGCCAAATCACAAATGGACTTTTCAGCAAATTTCTGAAAACAATGCCAACACATGCACTTACGCTTAAACACAAATTTGTTCTCTTGAATTCACTTTGACAGAAATTGGGAGAAGCATTTAGCGCGCAACAACAACAGGTAAAAACATCTTTTCTTTTGCCACATTCGTACTTATTTCTCCATGATTATTCTTTTCGAACTTCTCACAAGTTTTCATGTAGGAATTGGTACTAAGTTTTTTCAGGTTTACAACTGGTCGCATCTCATGACGAAGTGATTTTCAAGAATCACAAACTCTTTCCATGAAACATGCCTTGTTGGACACTTTGAAGGGGATGATCTTCATACATCTCATGACGTTTGCAGTTACACAAGAAACCGTTCATAAACCCATTTGCGTCATGAATACCCGCATTTCTCCTTCCAAGTTTATTTTTCATCCATGTTGGAGTCCGCTATTTCATTGCCTTATCGGTCCTGGATTCACACATGCCTATCTTTCTAAGTCGCATACATATTTTTCCTATTTTCCATTCATTTTTCCTTGCAAATAAAACCATTTAGTTCCATTTTTTATGACTACATTACCCTGCTTTCTTTTTCATACACATTGTTGCTACCGAGGCCTTTTCATCTATAGTCCTACCAATCATTTTGTAAAAACTCGCATTGACTGATGTGGGATTCCTTAAGGCCCACCTTTCAATAATTCTTTCCCCATCGACCTCAGCACCTTATATGGGATATAGACTAGAGTCCATTTGAGTACCTAGAGGCTTGCATGCCTTAATGGAAAGTTCTCTCGTTGACAATCATGGAAATACATCATTGTCCCTTGAACGTCAGATATTGCAAGTGGCTCGACGTCAGCTCATTCATTCACACTTTGTAGGATGTACTCGGGTACCTTGGCACTCATTGAAATCAATGGTGAGTTTGCCTCACATTGGTTAACGACATTCATCAATGGTCGGTAATCCAATGACTTCTCTTCATGCTCGACATCGACACATTCATTTGCATGACTAGAATTGTACCATCAAGTTTCGCAGCAGGTGAAGACTATACACTTTTCCATGACTCCTCAGCAGTTACAACAACATGACTTCAGCTACATGAGAGTACTACAGTTCCACTTTCATACTTCCTCTTTTCCATGATTCATCAGCAACAGTTCAGATTCCTCCACTTCATATTCTATGATCCAGCAGTTCTAGCAGTCGCAACTACAGTAGCATTCACATTTCACATGATCATACAACAGTGACATCTTCCATGCTCCAGCAGCCGCATTGGCCATATTCCTATTGAATAGTTCATCAACGTTTTGGGTAAGTGGAGGTATGTTCTTTTCTAATATTTAATCATGCAATTCCTTAAGTGCTAAAAATAGATAAATTTGGAAATTTTCCTTACCTTAGTCTTC
>JZKD02S1826978.1:238182-249215 GCA_000966675.3 Picea glauca | reverse complement strand
ATCTTCATTTATGTATAAATAAGAGGGTTCTCTCCTCATTTCAAAGGAGGCCTCTCTCTAGAAATAGAGAACAGAAGATTGGAACTTTGATTCATAGAGATTTGATTCTAAGATAATGATTTTCATTGTTTTTTTATGAATTGATAGATTAGATTGTTTATGTGAGCTCACATATGTTTTTCATCTGTCTTTACTTGTTATTTGTTGTGTGTTTGTTATATATACTTTTCAATAATTTCATGTTTATTTCAATTAGATTTCATTTATGCACTTTCCTGTTTTCATAGATTAATTTTTCATTTGATGCCTTTGAATTTAGATTTAGTTGCTTTCATAGTTAGATTAAGTTGAATTTGATTTCATAGATTCACTTTGAGTCTCTTTCATAATATAGGAAGGAGAACTAGGGTAGATAGTTTAACTGTTTCATTTCAAGTTAAGTGTGTTTCCTTTTGAATGTTAGATTAGGCTAGATTTAATTTTTACATTCTTTCATAGATTAGTTTCTTAATTTAGATTAGTTACTCATTCAACGACAATAGTTTAATGGTTTTTTTCAAGCATTAGCATAGGCTAGTATACTCTTTCCCTACATTTCTCGTGTTTTCACCTCGTAAGTTTACGAACCTCCCAGATTGATAATTTATTGTCACATTTATAAGCATTAATTTTACTCGACAAACTAGAAGGAGGCTCTGACCCCCTAATTTCTCAGGCTACAACCTGAGGGAAGCTCCAACTCCCCAATTATTTGGCTACAACCATAAGGAGGCTACAACCCCCTATGTTCTCTGGCTACAATCGGAAGGAGGCTACAACCACCTTCCCTTGCCTTGTCCAATTTCCCTGACATATAAGTAGAATGATGGAACCACTATCACACTATCACTGTGAGGTATATTGTTGCAATCATGTATCAATCAACCTTTACCAATCAACATGTACCAATAACCTGAACCATGCATCAACCTGTACCTTAACCTGTAATCAACATGTACCATAAACAAGTGCATCAATCATGCACCAACATGTACCTCAACCTCAACCAAAATCCCTCATCAATTTCATCATCCAAATCTGATTTGTAACTTTGTAATAGAATTGGTGTATATGATCACATACCTGCAAACCTTCCTTAACTTCAACAATAAGAGACTAGCATTTTCATCAAACTTTACTTTAGTCTCACATGACTAGTTTTGGATTAGTCAACAACCCTAACTTTAAATAATCATAACTATGTACCTGTAATGAATAAAGATCTAAAAATAGTACAAAATTTTCTTTAGTGTGTTTTATACAATTCCTCTAGGTGTCACTACTTGGAACCTCTCAGAAAAGGAGTTATAGCAAAATTTGCATACCTTGTTGAATTATGGCTTATTCTAGAGGGAGAACTTGTAGAGCGTGCCCCGCATGGAATATTTGTTGTATGGATCTGAAAATTTTACAAAGAATACTAAAAATTGTACTCTAACCATCACATTTGGTCTTACTGAATTTGGATCTGTTATGAAGACGTTATGACATTTTTACCTGAAACACATGTTTTAGACTAGTTTGAGGACTAGCCACAAACCCTATTTTCCACGGAGTGTAACTCCAAAAATACAACGACCCAGAAGCTGAAATTTGTACCATAGCTACTTGGATATGTTTCCTTAATTGCCTCCCAATTTCATGGTCTAAATCATTCTAGAAAAAACCTTATTGAGAAAATGGTGATATGACCTGTAAATAAAATACCTTAGAAAGAATCTTCAAAATAATTTATCCTCCCTTGAATTTCGACCTTCTTTACTTCACCTTCCCTCTGAAATTTGGCTTATATATCCTTTCGTTACATCAGTCACATGTAGATATTCAATATGCTCAATTGTGATTAAAATTATAGAGCCTTTCCTCTTATTTATACTTTCATGTAGCTTCCTTAGAAGCATCTTCTAGACCACTTTGTCCACATAGTCACCTATGTCCAACTTTGCCCAATTTGCCACTTGTCCATATATCCAATAGCCACTTGACTACTTAACCCATTTTCCTCATTTTAGGGTTAACCTTCTGATAACCACTTTCCATAATTAAAAAGTTATCCATTTACTTTATTATTTAAATAATACTCATTGACTTTGTCACTTCACTTTATTATTTAAATAATCACTTCACTTTATTATTTAAATAATCCTCTTTGACTTTGTCACTTCACTTTATTATTTAAATAATCCTCTTTGAATTTGTCACTTCACTTTATTATTTAAATAATCATCTTTGACTTTGTCACTTCACTTTATTATTTAAATAATTTCTTCTTTGCAGGCACTTTGACTTCTTTAACCTTTTGGGGCTTCAAGCCAACATATGAGGGTCCTCCAACTCTGTAAGGCCATAACTCTCAAACCGTGAGGAGTTATGTGACATTCCACATACCACCTGAAATGGCATGACATGCAATATCCATCTAGAATAGTATTACTTGCAAATATATCAAAACTCATACCATTATACATCAAACAAACTTGGGTCCATTAACCAAACCTTTGTGCTACCATACTTTCTTCAAGGGTTTACATCAATGACAACCAACCCAATTAATCAACAATCTCACCCTTTGGCATTGATGGAAACACTCTGATGCACTACTGAAATCATATCACTCATGCTCCCCCTGGAACCATGCCTACATATATGTGACCAATGCTCCCCCTAGAACCATGCCTCTATCCTCTGCATCTGATAAATCTCTCCCCCTTTGTCATCAATGGAAAATGTATCTTTCCATTCAGTTCTGCTCCCCCTAATTGAATCGTTTGATCTCCCAACCTGAACTGTCCTCTTTATGGTGCTTCCTCATGCACATCTACGACATATAAGATAAGAATTCAAAAGAATTCATTTTGGAATACAAATAACTCCAAGTCTCTGTTGAAGATACTCAAAGGCTTCCCTTGGAAGCGGTTTTGTAAATATGTATGCACTTGTTCTTTTGTGCCCACATATTCAACTCTCATGTTCTTTTATACAACCTATTCCCATAGAAAGTGATACTTGATTGGAATGTTCTTCATCTTGGATTGAATCACCAGGTTATTTGAGATACTGATGGCGCTTGTATTATGACAATAGATTGGAATGGGTTCATCATAATCAACACGTATATCTGTCAGAGTTTGTTTCATCCATAGAACCTTTGTACAACATGTTGTTGCTACAATATACTCTATCTCGGCTGTAGATAAATATACTGATGATTTTTTATTGGTTATACATGATACTAAAATCTCACCCAAGTAGAACGTTGCTCCACTGGTGCTTCATCGGTCATCAATGCAACCTGCCCAATCTACATCTGTGTAGGAAATAAGTGATAGATCCTTTCCTTTTGGATACCATAATCCAAACTCTTTTGTTCCTTTGAGATATCTAAAAATCCTCTTCACCGCTAATGCATGTGATTCCTTTAGTGTTTCTTGAAATCGTGCCACCTGTCCAACTTCCTGCATTACATCTAGTTTGGATGTTGTCACATTTAGGCTACCAATCATTGACGTATATTTCCTCTGATTTGTAGAATTTGAATCATCATCTTTTCTCAACTTGCAATTGGTTTGCATGGGAGTGATAAATGGTTTGAAATATTCCATTCTGAACCTCTTTATCATTTCTTTGATATACTTGGCTTGAGAAATAAAAATTCCTTGGTTTCTTTGATGTATCTGAAGACCCAGAAAGAAGGATAGTTCTCCAAGTAATGACATTTCAAATTCATTATGCATCTCCTTTGCAAATTTTTGGCTTAACTTGTCATCAGTACTTCCAAAACTAATATCATCAACATAAACTTCAATTAATAAAATATTATATTGAGTTACCTTGATGTAGAGTTTGTTGTTTTCACTTCCTTTTCTGAACCCTGCCTATTGTAGATATTTATCCATCCTAGTGTATCATTCTCTAGGAGCCTGTTTTAGACCATACAAGACCTTATTTAATTTACACACATAATCTGTGTTATCTGACAACTGAAATCCTTTTGGTTTTTCAATGTAGACTTCTTATTCAATTTCCCCATTCAGAAAAGTTGATTTTACGTCCATTTGATACACTTAAATATTTTTGGAGCATGCATAAGCTAAAATAAATTGGATTACTTCCATTCTGGAAACTAGGGCAAATGTCTCTTCAAAGTCAATTACTTCAACCTGTGCATATCCTTTACATACAAATCTAGCTTTGTTCCTTGTAACCTATCCATATTCATTCAATTTATTCATGTATACCCACTTTGTGTCAATCAAATTCTTATCGTTTAGTCTTGGAACCAATTCCCAAGTGTCATTTTTCTCTATTTGATCCAATTATTCATCCATGGCCTTATTCCAAAATTTATCCTTCCTGACCTCTTCAAAACAGGTTAGTTCAATCGTAGATGAGAGTGTTAGGTGCGTTTGTTCTGGTGAATGGATTCTTCTTCTATTCTCAACTCCTACATCTTTGTTTCTGATAATCTGATATGAAGGATGATTCTTCTGTACTCGTCTGCTAGGTGTCTTTGGAGGCACTTGTTGAACTTTCTCTTATGTTTTGTCAGATCCTTTTCATATTTCCCTTCTACTTCTTCTTCGTAAAGTTGTTCCATTGATTCATTTTCTTCTTCATTTAATTATTTTCTACCTATTTCATCAATTGTTACATTGATGCTTTCCACAACTTTTTTCAATATCTACAATGGGTTGCATCTCAGAGAAATCTTAGACATCATTTACGGACTGGTCTTTGAACTTCGCCAGGGGGTGGAGGACCTCCATTTTCGCTTGCAGACCAAAGACGACAAGATAACGACCCTTCTTCAGTTCCTTTCCTCCATGCACGAGGCCTTCCCCTCATACCCGGTTGGAGCGACTTCAGAGGAGGTTCCCCAAACAGCAGCCGATGGAGGAGACACCTAGGAACAATGCTTAGTAGAGAAGGGGCTAGAGAAAACCTGGTGCATGACAACGGAGGTAGACTCGGCAAGTTGACAGCTGCAGGATACGACGACAGATGTCGATGGAGCTGCGAACAAGGTAACAGGCGAGGTGCTATGGGCGAATGAGGTGACATATGTCGAGGAGGAAACTTGGCCAGGGGACTTCCAAGCCACATGGACAGGCTACCTGCCAGGTGTTTAGGCTTATAGTTTTATTTGCAGTAATGATAGTTTCTGTTAGTTTCACTGGGGGACTAGTCTATCTAAAACTTTTCTTTCTTAGTTATAACACTACTTACGCTTAGCTCCTATGCTGGATGGACTGGTTTCCCCTCTGTTGGGGCAGTCCAGTAATTACACTATGATTATTGGTGTATTCTGGAACTCCATTATGGTTTTGGAAGGTCTTTAATATGCAATACTTCTTACTTAAAAAAAAAAAAAAATTGTTCAATATCAAGTTGTAACACTTGTATTCTTTCCTTGTAATTGAGTAACCAACAAGTACTCCTTTGTCCACACTGCTATCATCATAACATTTTTCAGATCAGGATCCAAGTCTCTGAGATTTAGCAAACTGCCACATCACTATGGAAGTGTGATAATTTAGAGGACAAAGTCTTATATGGCGTCATGCGGACAAATATAGCGAAGGTGCGTAAGGTAGGATTCTAGGGATCGTCGATCTAAGAGTAGCCCAGATAAACGATTGAGAAGCATATCGGGGGATGAAGCAATGCAGAAGATAATTTCTCAAAGGCAAGCCGAGAAAAACCACTATGGTTTTTTTTGTGGATGCATGGCACCCCTAGAGCTACATCGGGGTGAAAAGTAGTTTTCCTAAGACTGCTTTCTCCAATATCTTATATCAGAAGTTGTTGGGACACGGTGGACCATTGATCTTAGAGTGATCCATATCAATGGCTGAAACTCATATTGGTGATTCAAGTAGCGCAAGGATTAATCATTCGAGGGTGGGTCGGGGAAAACTTTCGTGGTTTCAAAAGTGGATGTGTGGCGCCCTCAGAGGCACATCGGGGTGAAAAGTGGTCTACCTAAAACCATTTTATCCAACCCCCTATGTCAATAGGAATGTATAAAAGGAGGGCCTCCATCATTATTTTATGGTATTTTGAAGCATTCAAACATTCAAAAATTGGTGCAAAGAATCCATTTGAAACTCAAGCTCAAAACTGAAGCAGATTCATGCATTCTTTACCGATTAATCAGGTATTTTTCACCATGGATGTTAATCCTGTCATTTTATTTGTGAATGAACAAGACATTGCCTCTAGAGAAGAATCCCTAATTGACAGGGACTCCAACATTTTCAACACAGAGATAACAATCTCGCTCGTTTCTATTTTCAAATCGAATTTGTTAGACAATTTTGGAACACACGTACCTTTCCTCGAAGCAGCTCAAGCCTCCATCATCCCTTACATCATAGAAGTAGTCTTTCCTTTCCTTGAATTTGTAAGCTAGTGTGCAGAGCGATATTCTCAGGAAGAAATATTTATTTTGAATAAATTAGGGTCAAAGGTTTTATGAAAAATAGGCAGTTTGTCTCTTCGACACACCCTCAGTATACCAGATTCCTCCCCCACAGTGTTAGAGCCCTTCGAGGAAGAGAATATGATCACAATTTATAGAGAATGCCCACCAGAAGTAAAAACCTTGTTTTTGCAAACCATTGTCAAACTTGAACACCATTCAGAGAGTCTGTTGTTGCCTGCCAGTGTAATTGTCATGGTCATCGAAGTCCAGTGGGCTTGTTCTCTGTTGAGTCAAATTATAGGGTTGGATAATGACAAGTTTGTGGTAGAATTCATGTTAGGTTTCTTGTTGACCTTCATTATGTGAGGATTTTTTCAGTCGGTCAGTGTCAATTTTGACAAATTCATAGCTGATAATATGCATCAACAATTGGTAAACTTCAATTCATTGAGACACTTCAGATACTACACGCACTTGCTAAGAATGTTCCTGGGATATAATAGAACCAAATTTCCTGATACTGCATTTATTTAGACCGAGTGTAAAAGAATCACCATGCTTATTTTCATCAATAAGATTATGTCTAGGGTGTATAGTCATATTTTCGGTTCAAATCTATTGAGGGTTCTAGAAGAAATGAGAAGTTCTTTACAACCAAATTCAGAGAAAAGTGTAGGAGACTGGATACGGTTCATACAGTCTAATGTGATTTGGGTATATGGCTATCAAGAAGGACCTTATCTTTTACCAGTCTTTTTGAATCCAAAAATATTTTCTTTGGAGTTCATAAGACAAAGGATCATCTCAGAAATAGAGCATTTTCTAAAAGCACACAAGGCTTCTAACCTAAAATTCCCTTTCATAGTGGGGCCCTTTGTGGTAAAGAACACATCTTTTTTTCATCTAATCCAATCCAAACTCAGTGAATTCAGGTTCACACAACTGCAAGGGAGGAAATATGATCCACATCAGATCATATCAAAGAGGATATTGGTGAGCAAACAAGGCCCCTATGAACATGAGCACATTGAAGGATTGGATAATCTAGCCAATCTGGAAACCTGTGTAGATATGGAGGTCACTCTACAGCATGATTAGACAAAACAAATAGAACCAGCCTCTCAGTAGAGCCCAGCTCAAAAACCTTCTCCTAGGTTGGTTTTCAAAGCCCCTAAAATGAGTGTCTATAATAAGAGGAGTAGTTCAAAAGCCCTGGGTGCCAGTAGCCAGTAAGATACTCCCAAGAAAATTAAAATCACAACACCCACTCAAATAGTTGACCTGGAAGAAGAAGAGCCCAAAGGGAAAATGAGCATGGATATGGTGGAAGATGAAACCAAGAATGAAGAAGCTGGTACAGGAAGCATGCCACAAAATGAAGGCAGCACAAAGGTTTTTAGCAACAGGAAACACATATTTGGTAAGACACCTGGGACATTTTATCAGTCCAAGGAAGATTTAATGAACTAGTATGCTATGAAGGGAAGTATGGCTAACAGTGAAATAAGAGACCTTTTACCTGAAGTAGATAATATGTCCCAGCACAAGTCTTCCTTAATCTTAGTCAAGGATGTGTAAAGAAAGTTGTTTAACATAGCAGTAGTTGATTATGATAAGGTGTCTGAGTTAAAAATGCACTATAAAAATATTGGTACCCATGACAAAGTAAAGTTCCACAGGAATGTCAGTGACATGCTATATTCGGATTATCTGAGCTTAGGTCTGAGGGTTGAAATATTGACAACACATGCACTCAAACTATATGGACAATTGAAACAAGAAAAGGCATCCTGCAAAGCCTGGATGACACGGGTCAAAAGGTTAGAATCTGAAGGCCCCCAAGGGGTAAAGGCTTCTCTAGATGAAAAAGATAAGAAGATCCAAATCCTAAAGAAAAAGTTGAAGATGTCCCCTACAGATCATCCACAGACAGCAAATCTAACTACTTTAGAACATGAAAAGGAAACATTCAGACAAGAAGCACTCAACTACAAAGCTAAAGTGTTGCAGTTAGAAAAAGAAAAAGAGAATTGGTCACAAGTACATGTAGTGACATCAGATATGGTTGTCATTGTACCTACAAATACAGAGGCTGGATCAAGAAATGAGGGGTTGGTTCAAGCTATGTCCCAGGTAATCTTAAAAAAAGGGGAGATCAAGGGCCTCAAATAAGTCATAGAAAATTTGAACAAGAGATGAAAGTGAAAGATGAGAAGATGGCTCAACTTCACAGAGATAATCAATATTTGCTAGAGAGAGTGAACAAGATGAAAAAAAGGTTAAAGGGAAAAACACTATTATAGGGAGCTAAACATGTAATATGGGATGTTGTTGCTACAGAGGTTGCTAAATTCAAGCCTTATCTGAATTTTATAAATAAAAAATATAATGTGGTTGTTACAGCTCGGAGTAGGTGTACTGTTGTCAATGAAGTGTTAGCCAAGAAACCCTCAGAATGGCCCCAAAATGCTATTGACTTACTAAATTATGTGCCAAATGTTGATCTTCAAACTATCAGGGTAAAGGAAAGAACTGTGTTGGTCATTTGGGCTAGAAGGATCATCGCCAAGCATAACCTGCTTAGATCGGTCCAAAACAAGGCTATGCAAATGGAGCACAACATACAGGAGTTTAAAGATGCGTTTGAACAATTGTTTATCAAAGGAATCCCATCATTTTGGGATGGCAAGGGTTCGTTATACAATCAAGAAGACTACAATTCTTTCCTCATTAACTGTAGAATGGATCATTCTAAATTTGAAGCCATGGAAGAAAGTTTGAAAGGCCCAAGTCTGGTAGATTATTTGGCTACAGACTTTGAAATTTTGAATAAGTTCAAAACAGTGAAGGTTGGCCTGCCGACTATGTCCTACATCACGTGCATCAACTTGGAAATTTTGATTAAAGAGTTGATGGATTACTAAATTCCCTCTAATTTGCAATGGAAGGAAATCATGCAACTAGGTAAGATGAAGTGCAATATCCCCGGATCTAGTAAGTGATCTCCATATGTCACCAAGTTTGTAGATTTGGAAGAAGATCAGAACAAGACAGATGGTGTGGAGGAAGTTGAACAGTCAGAGAAATTGTCCATTATTTTGAATCATTTTTTGTTAATCGTTGTAAATCATTTCATATACCAATACTGACAGTTGAAATTACTATTATTAGTTTTAAAAGATAAAATGTTTCGATTTCATCCATTGTACTTGAAATTGTATAAATGTTGGGGCATTTGATTGAATTAATGTTGGTGGAAGTGCAAGAGCACCTTTTGGTTGTTTCAAACTCTATTTGTAATTTTCTGAATCTGAATTGAATATAAATGAAGAGGATTTTGAAGTCTCTATGAAAATATTCTAATTGTTGGTGATATGAGTTTTGTCTTCTTTCATTGTATGTATTTCATGTGATCCTTTATTCCATTTACATTCTATTATGTTTAAATTGTATAGTTAAAAGCATATAATTCATCTTGTGATGATCTTGATTTAAAGTAATTTAAACTGTGTGATTGTCTTCTTAACTAATTTAGAATTCATTTCAGTAATGCTCTGATGCAGTTATTTGTTTTCTTTATCTTCCTACACTCTATTTAAATTCAAGAATAACTCTGACTCATCGCCTAATTTAGCCTTTATCCTATGGAGAGTTCTACCAGCTAAACATTTTTTCGTTCACTTTCTGAATTTTGACTCCATAGCCCTGAGTGTTCCTCCCATTCCCTACCAGCAACTTTATTAAAAACCCCCAAAACAAACCAAATCTAGCTACTGATTGTCAAAGAAATACCAAGTGACACGAGAGAGCCCTCTGTGAGTTGAGAAGGTTGGTGCCTCAGCTATAAATCTGGTTGAAACAGTTACCTCTATCATTTGTCTATTAGATAGAAAAAATTTATAGAGTGATAACACACACGAGAGTCAAACTTTCCCATTCTTCCATCTTCTCTTTTGATGTAACATTTTCTTCCAAAAACTTTGAAGTGCTTCACATTTGTTGGTGTTCCCTTCCATAGCTCGTAGGTAGTTTTGGCAGTGTTGTTTCTGAGCATTACTCTGTTTTGAATGTGAATTGTTGTATGCACTTCTCGTGTTCAAAATATATCTGTCAATTTGGAATCCATTAGCATTTTTCAAGCCATTTCCTGTACTATATTTCTCTTTCTTTCAACAACTCCATTATGTTGAGGTGTCCTAGAAATAGAGAATTTTCTTTTTATTCCATGCCTACTACAGTAGTCCATAAATTCCTTTGAAGTGAACTCTCCTCCATTATCATATCTCAAGTGTTATCACTCCAAGAAACCCTTTGTGGTTGCAGACCAAAGGTGCTTGGTAACTTAAGAAATGAAATGTTTTTGTATTTTGTAAAGGTGGATCAATGGGATAACTCAATTTAACTTATGGCATTCAGACATCAAAATGATAAAAAAAATAGACAGTGCTCTCCAATATTGGTTAAACAGTAAAATAGCTTTCAGTGGGTGAAGAAAAGATTGCTCATAAACCAGTGCAAAGCAGGGTCTAATAAACAACTAAAGAGACTGATTATAATGTCATGAACCAAA
>JZKD02S1826978.1:200671-215016 GCA_000966675.3 Picea glauca | reverse complement strand
ATCAATCAAACCAAACCATTTACATCAATGACATATGATCCAACAATCTCCCAAGTAATAAAACCATTGGCATCAATGACAAACCATTGGCATCAATGACAACATGATCCAACACTGCTCTGATACCAATTGTTGGATTACTGAGAGGGGGGGTGAATCAGTAATAGAGAAATCTAATCCTTTTTAACCATATAATGCAAGTGTTATATCAATGTAGCATTATCATCCAATATTTGCAGAGTAAATAAATAATAAACAAATGAACAATGATACACATCCACAGTATGTTGGCAAATATTTAATAGACAACGAATGAAAAATATTTAACAGACAACGAATTTTTTTCATTGATGGCAAGTACAACAATGAAGATGGCATGAGTAACAGATAGGCAAACAGAAGAAAAGTTCAAGAAGACCAGCAATGCAACAATTATCTAAATGCAACAAAAATTGAGGATTGATCTAAACTATTGATCAGGCATGATGAAGTCCATTTCTGATCGTTGGATCCCCTTCAAATTCCTGAAAGAATGAGAGTCGTCAGATCGACAAGAAGAGCGGGCTGAAGAGGAGGGACTCGTAAAGTTTGAGAATCATTTATGATCATTGGATCCCATTCAAAATTCTCGATAAAACGAGGGTCGTCAGATCTGAATGTAGACAAGAAGAGATCGTTGAAGAGGAGGACAGATCTCAGGTGTTAGATCCAAGCGCAGGATCCGACCATCATTGGATCAAGAAGAACCCGCATGTCCTTTAAGGTATAAGGAGAAGTCGGTGTAATCATGATATGAAAAATCGTGACTTAATCTGAGCCGTCAGATCAAGGTTGAATCTGGACCATTGATCTCAATCCATATCAGAGTTTTGTGGATCGAGAGTTGAAGAGGTCAAAGAATATTAACATCAAGAATCGCGAAATCGCGATATGCAAAATCGAGACTTAATCTGAGCCGTCAAATCAAGGTTGAATCTGGACCGTTGATTCCAGTCCATGTTGGGGTTTCGAGGATTGTGTGTTGGAGATGTCAAAGAAACAATGCAACTAGAATGTCGATTTCGCGATATGCGAAATTGCGATTCAATCATAGCCATTGAATCAAGCTCAGATCTGGACCGTTGATCTAACTCCATGTCGGAGTTTCGGGGATTGATATTTGGAGATGTCAAAGTTTATTAACATCAGGAATCCTGATATCACGATATGCAAAATCGTGATTTAATCACAGCTGTTGAATAGAGATCAGATCTGGACCGTTGATCAAACTCCATATCGGAGTTTCGCGAATCGTGACATGGAGAGGCAAAGACCCGAATGCAACAAGAATGCCAAAATCATGAAATCATGATTCAATCGTAGCCATTGAATCAAGATCACATCTGGACCATCGAATCACAGGAAATGTGGCAAGTGATCGAAATTTCACTGACTTGGGGTCAACAGAGCATAGTGTTAAAATTCATGAAATGAGAAATCACGAAAGCGTTTTCTTTTGCATAGGCGCTTGGTTATGACCATAGTCATATTGGGGAAGGAGCTAGTGCAGAAAAGTTCTGTATCGAAACTTTGGAGATCATGAAATGAAGTGTCGAGACACTCAGCACAGGATTTCTAAAATGCCGAAACCCAATTTAAAGGCAATATCAATAAAGTTCATCCAACGGAGCAGATAAATTGGAATATGATCAGAAGGTTATTGTTCTCTCTCAAATAACCCCTCAGTTACGAATCTGTTAGTGAAACGGATTCATGATTGCGAATCTTTTGGTGTTTCAGTTGCTCGGACAGTTGTCTTTATTTCGACTAAGGAAATGCGAAGTGCAACCACCGTGGAGGTGTGTATAAAAGAAAATGAGACAGATTGTGTGTTGTTGGTTGTTTTGTATGAGAAAAGAATGAAACTATAAGAAAAAGACAATGAGAGTATGTGCAGTATGAGATTGAGCATATGTGCAGTGTGAGATGAAACGCAGAGCAGAATAACAGAACAAGTTGAAGAAGAGAATAATGACAGAACAAGTTGATGCAGAGAAGACCTACTGAACAGACAGAGGAAGAAATGAATTGTAGAACATTTAAAAGATGACCAGATGTACAGAACAAAGAAAGATTGGTAAGAATTGATGTATCTGTGTAGTTGAATGTTTATTTGTTCATTTATGTTCTAGAGAGGTTGGGAGGTGCTCGAGAGGACTATTGTCCTCAGAGGTTCAAGTGGGATCTTGAACATAGGAAGTTGTAGCTTCCATCTGGTTGCATCCAAAGAAACTAGGGTGGCAGGGTGGTGCAAGGGAGAACAAGTGTTCTCTGTTATACAGGTTGGATCCTATGTAACTAGAAGTCGGTGCTTCCATCCAGTTGGTGTTGGAGCATATAGGGAGTTGGTGCTTCCTTCTAGTGGGTGCTAGAGAAACCAGGGAGTTGGTGTTTCCTTCTAGTGGGTGCTAGAGAAACCAGAGAGTTGGTGCTCTCAAACAAGTTGCAGCTTGTAAAATAGAGGTAGCAGCCTCACATTGAGTTGGTGCTCAATTAAAGATGATGTACAGAACTTAAAATATTTCCTATCATTTTGAAGAAGAAGAGGTTTTTTCCATTTATAGGTTTCCTCGTGAAAATATGTCTCTGTGTATACCTTATGTGTGACTGATGCTTTTTACCTTTACTGTCCATATGTTGTATAATGTTGATGATCACTTGAAGAAATATTAAGAATATATTAATAGACTTAAAATTGTTTAATCTCAAAGACAACTGATTCACCTCCCCCCCCTCTCAGTTGTATCCTAGTCTTGTCTTGTCATTTGGAGATCATTGATTGGTAAGGATCTCATCTAATTTTTCAATTCTTTTTTCAAGCTTCTTCAACTTTTTTGTTGTCAATAGCAGCTCCCCTTTTGTGTGATCCAATTCTGCTTTCAATTTCTCATAATCTTCTAATTGTTCCTTCAAGCTATTAATCGTATTTTCAATCTTGTAATTCTCTTCTTCATAACTACTCAATTCACCTTTTAGTATTATGTTTGTGTTTCTAAACTTGCTATTTTCAGTTTCAACATGCTTCAACTTTTCAAGATTCTCATCTTCTTGTTCACTCTTTGCATTGTCTTTGTATCCCCAAAAGGAATCAAGGTTGGTTTCCTCATCAGAATATTCTTCACAAATGATTTCTTCTTCTTTATAATTATTGTGATCATCATCCTGGGTTTCTTGGGTTATGAAGAGGACTTCTCCTCCATCATTATCTTCTTCATCACTCTCATCTGAGGAGATGTCATCATCCTTGGAGTAGAATCTCTTTTTATTGTTGAGACTTCTCTTTTTATAGTAGTGTTTTTCAACAATATGTCCTATTCTACCACAGTTAAAGCATTTGAGAGGAGACTTACCTTTGTATCTTCCACTTCCCTTCTGGAACCTTCCTACAAAATTTGTTATTTCTTCATCAAGGTCGTTATCCTTGCCTTTTGTATTCTTTATGGATTTAAAGGCTGGTCATTTTCTGTACGTGTTCTTATTTCATATGCTATAAAAGACCCATGTAATTCATCCATTGTCATTTTGGTCAAGTCCCTAAATTCTTCAATGTATGAGACCTTTGCATCATACTTCAAGAGAATTGATCTCAACAAATTTTGTACAACCAACGATTCATCGAGCTCTTCACCTAATCCTCTAATAGCATTAACAACTTCATCAAATCTAAGAAGATAGGTTGCAATATCTTCATTTTCATTCATCTTCAAATTTTCAAATTCTTCTCTATGTCATTGAAGCTTGAACTGCTTCACTTTTGGATCACCTTCATAGATACTCTTGAGTTTGTCTCATACCTCTTTAGCAGTGCTACAACCCATCACTTTGCTAGCAATGGTTGGTTCCAATGCTGCTAGAACAACATGTCTGGATTTTGAATTACAACTCATAAGCTTCTTCTCATTTGGATCGGTTGGAGCATTATTTGGGATTACATAGCCATTTACAACTGAGTACCAAATGTCTACTCCCAAATACGTTAGGTAAGTTTTCACTCTATCACTCTAGTATGCATAATTTCTTCCATCAAATTTTTGAATCCCATTTGAAATATTCTCATGGTCATCCATCTCTGCTCAGGATTTTCCTTCCAGTGGTTAAATTGTTCTGAAGGAAACCTGCTTTGATACCAATTGTTGATACTGAGAGGGGGGTGAATCAGTATCAAGTAGAATTTAAAAACTTTTTCAACTTATCCTTAAACCATTCAATTATATCCAATGAGCAATGAACAATAGTATAAGGGTTACATCAATACACCATAATACACCATGCACAATATATGAGAAATAATCAATAGTTATTGGTCAAGGGAAGTAATGACTTCCAAAGGTAGCTACAACTTCAAAATATAAAGGGAGGGATAAACCTCCAAGAGGAAGATAAAATCCTCCAATATCAAGAGAGGGTTGACCTCTCTGTCCTTTCCCCTTCCTTCCACCCAAGAATATATTAGAGATAATGATGTAAGAGCATCGTAAATCAGTCAAGCGAGCGTGGAGGCGAAAGACAGTTGGAAAGCGCAACAAGCATTTTCTCATGTTTTGAGATATTTTTGAAAGCATTAAATGTAATGGTTAAAAGGAGGCATACTCGCATAGTGTAAACAGATCATGAGCGATGAACTGCAAGGTCAAACATGCTATCACAAGACTTAAAGGGCATGCAGCATTATGGTGGGATGAAATGCAAGATGACAAACGCTGTAAGGGCAAGAAAAAAATTAAGAGTTGGGATAGAATGGTTGTGAAGATAAAGGAAAAATTCATCCCCAAGGATTATCAAATCACTTTGTTTCAAAGAATGCAGAATTTGAGATAGAAGATGATGTCATTAAAGGAATACACTGAAGAATTCTCCAAGATAAACATCAGAGAAGGTCATCTGGAGAGTGATGATGAAAAGGTTTGCAGGTACATGAATGGTCTGAGATATGACATCCAAGATGAGATCAGCATGATGATCATTCAGACTGTAGAAGATGCTTATTATATGGCTCTGAAAGTTGAAGAGAAGCTGAGATGAAAGAAAGGTCAGAGAGGCCAAGGAAAAATTCAAGCCATAGGCAAGACAATTGCCCAAGAAAGAACTCAGAGACCTCAAGAAGAGGGAAAGAAACCTCAAACTCAGCATGAGAAAGGAGGAAGCTCACAGAGAGGACGGTATGCCGATAGAAATACTTTTCCTTGAACCAGAGGAAGAGGAAGAGGTCGAGGTGGAGAAATAAAATGTTTTACCTGTGGAAAAAATGGACACAAATCCTATGAATGTCTAGATAGAAAGAAAGAAGGAGGTGAAACTCACATTTCCGAAGCACAAGGACGGAATGTTGAGGCAGAAGATGCTGAGGGAGGAAGATCCTTGATGATGAGGAAAGTTCTCTTGAAGCCAGAGAAAGAGGCGGAGAACCCAGCGCAAAGGAACATACTTTTTCGGACCGCTTGCAAGACCAAAGATAGGGTATGCAAAGTTATCGTGGATAGTGGTAGCAAAAATAATCTCATTTCTACAGAGATGGTAGAAAACATGGAGCTGGAGACTATTGAACATCCAAGCCCATATAGAGTTTCGTGGCCAATTTTGGTGTTGCCAGATTTCAGTAAGACATTCCAGGTCAAGTGTGACGCTAGTGGATTTGCAATTGGAGTGGTCTTAAGCCAAGATGATAGACCAATCACATACTTCAGTGAGAAGCTGAATGAAGCGAAGGTTAATTACTCCACATATGACAAGGAATTTTATGCATTCATACAAGCACTGAAGAAATGGAGACACTATTTGGTTCCTAAAGAGTTTGTTTTGTACATCGACAATCATGCTTTGCAATTTGTGACTCAACAGGACAAGTTGAACCAAAAGCATGCTAAATGGGTTGAATACATGCAGAATTTTACTTTTGTAATTAAACATATTTCTTGAACTACTAACAAAGTTGTTGATTCTTTGAGCAGGAAATGTTTGCTTATGTAGGAATTTAGAGTCAAAACTTTGGGTTTTGATAATTTCAAAGAAATGTACAAAGACGATCCATATTTTAAAGAGGTGTATGAGGCATCTGAGAATCCAATTCTCAGGGACAGAAACCAGTGGACCGAATATATGATCCAGGATGGATTATTATTCAGGGGAAATTAGTTATGTATTCTAAAATGCTCCATGAGGGAGAATCTGTTGAAAGAAAAACACAGTGGAGGATTGGTCGGACACTTCGGTCATGATAAGACGTTCTCAAAACTGAATGGCTCATATTTTTGGCCAGGAATGAGGATAGATGTCAAAATATTTGTGGATAGATGTAGAATTTGTTATCACACAAAAGGAAAAACACAAAACATAGGGTTATACCAGCCATTACCCATACCTGAGAGACCGTGGGATGTCGTAATCATGGATTTTATATTGGGGCTACCAAGAATGCAAAGAGTATTTGATTCAATCTTTGTAGTGGTAGACATATTTTCAAAGATGGCACATTTCATACCATGCCAAAAAACCAGCAACGCAACACACATTGCGAACCTGTTTTTGAAAGAGGTTGTTAGGCTTCACGACTTGCCAAGGAGTATTGTTTCAGAGAAAGATACCAAGTTCGTGGGACATTTCTGGAGGACTTTATGGAAGAAGTTGGGGACAAATTTGTCATTTATCTTAGCCTATCATCCTCAGACAGATGGGCAAACATAAGTTTTGAACTGAAGCTTGGGAGATTTGCTAAGGAGATTAGTGACTGAACAACACAGTTAGTGGGATCATATTCTGCCATAGGTGGAATTTTCTTATAATGATTTGATCAACAGAAGCACAGGGCAAAGTCCATTCTGAATTGTGTATGGAATACAACCAAGAGGAGTTTTCGAATTGAAAGAATCATAACAGAATGAATTCAGAAGTGCTAGTGCAAAGAATTTTGCAGAAGCAATGAAGGAGCTTCACAGCCAAGTCAAGGAGTGATTACAAAGTTCAAATAAGGAATACAAGCACAAAGCAGATCAACACAGGTGAGAACTTCAGTTTGAAGTTGGTGATCTAATTATTGCACACCTGAGGAAGGAGAGCTTCCCAAGGGGAACATATAACAAACTAAAAATGAAAAAGATTGGACCATGCAAGATCGTAAAGAAATTTGGGGCAAATGCATATGAGATTGAATTACCTGATGGGATCATAATTTCACCAATATTCAACATCTCATATTTGTTCCCTTACAAAGTTAGAGAAACAGGAACAGAGGATGAACAAACAAAGGTTCAATGGACTAAACAAATGCCTGTAGCTGAAAAGCCACAGATGGAGAGAATAATTGACAAGAGAGTCAGTAGGAAGACCAGAAGAAAAGAGTATTTTGAATACTTGGTCAAATGGAAGGGACATCCAGTTGAATATGCCAACTGGGAGAATGAAGAAGAGATTCAGAAGCATGGACAGACCATGCAAGAACTCATGAAAAGGAGTCCATGAAAATTTTCAAGCGAGGGAGTATGATGCAGGAGCATCGTAAAGTAGTCAAACGAGCATGGAGGCAAAAAACAGTTGGAAAGCACAACACGCATTTTCTCACGTTTTGAGATATTTTTGAAAACATTAAATGTAATGGTTTAAAGGAGGCATACTCACATATTGTAAATAGATCATGAGAGATTGCTCTCATCTGTAAAAATTTAAGGCACTTATGCATAGTTAATGAAAGTAGGTAGATTTAAATTCCAAATTAGAGAGTTTTAGGAACAGGAGGGAAAATGACTATAGACACCCTCACTTTTGTATCATTGTAACATTAGAGAGAAAGAGAGATCATTGTATCATAAGCATAGAGCAGAAGGGAGAGTTGTAGTAGAGAGTTGTAGAGAAGAACCCATGTACAAGAGCTTTGAATTAATATATGAAGCTTTGAATCAGACGCATGGTGTTATGATGTTCTTTGTGTATACATGCTAAATGGTATTCTTATAGTTGTTTATTCTCTCTCTATTATGCATTTTATTTAATATTGTGTGAATGTATGATTTCATGTTGAATGTTGAAGTCTGAGAGAGAGAGAGAATGAATTTCAATTGTTTCTCTTCCTGAGTGAGAGAAGTTCCTGCAAGGAGTGTAGTGAAATTGTCCGCAAGGAGTGCATCAACAAGGTTCAGAGTTTATCTATGAAATATCAGGAGAGATATTGTTGTTCTCATTTCCCGCAGAAGTGCAGGTGAAGAATAGAAGCCGTGCAAGGTGTGCACAGGCCGGTTGAAATCTCAGAAGCGGTAGCACATTGAAGTGTTCAAAGGAGGACAAGGTCGAACTACTTCGGAGGGAGACAAGAATCAGAGTCATCTAGCAGAAGTTAAGTTCCAGTGGAAGAACCTTGATTTATTTCGCGGGGGTTATCAAAGAGTAACGATCGCTCAAAATTCTCTGTGGGAAATTCAAGAAACCATGAGGACCGTAGGATACAAGGAAGTTGCAGGGTGGTTAGAGGAAAATGAGCTTATCACTCTAGGATCCAGAATCAGCGTGGACCATTGATCGTGCTTTACACAAGCCGTCAGATCATTTTGACATTTTGGTGATCCTGACAATGAGGAGTTGAGCATAGGGAAACAAAAATCTTGAAGTCATGAGTTGCAACAGGAATTGGATTAGAGTTTCGGGATTTCGGCACTTCGGGCGTTGAGAAACGGAGAAGGCAGTGCTTTGGGAATGAAAGTCCTAAAGTCCGGGAAGAGTGACAGGTGGTAGGAGTCTACGTCAAAGGTAGAAAAATACAAGGGTGACAGGTGGTGTGTCTTCGTCAATTGACGGAGTCAGACCTTGTTGACCATTTTGGGGTTCGGAGGTCGAAGGACGAAGGGCCTTTCATCTAGATTCATGAAGTTGCGAAGTCTGAAACCCCGATAAGGTGAGAAGCCCGTTGGGAAGCCAATATTTGTTGAGTGCATAAGAGTTCGACAATTCGAGTTTCGAGGGTTGTAGAGATAGGAACCCTCGACAACAAGGGTCACGAAATCGTGAAACCCAAAGTCCCAAATTTGCGAAGGGAGCGATCCTTTTTCTGGTCAGGAGATTTGGGTTGATGCTTCATGTTTGATCATGTGGGCACACCCATAAGGACATGTGGTTACACAATTGTGTGTGAAAGGTATTTCCTGAGTGGAAATCAAAGAGTCAATTAGACTCAAGGGTATATTAGAACGATCTTGTGATCAGACCTCGACCCGAGGGTTTGGGGGTCTTCACCAGATAATAAAACTTTACATTAAATCATCACCATCAACCAACCATCACATAGAGCCTGATAATGCTTCCTGAGACTTCTTCAAATTCTATAATTCTTCAATTCTTGGAATACTCTTATCCTATAGATAGTATTACACAATGTATTCTCTGAAACTCCTCCAAGTTTCACTCCTTAAATCTTCCCCAAAAAGAAGTTATAGAATGAATGGTAGACTTTATTCAATTCAGGTTTATTCAGGAGAGATAACTTGTACAGAATGCCCCATGATCAATATCTAACATAAGATTCTGAAACTCACACATAATAAACAATAGTCCGTACTCTTTCCAATGAAATTTGTCCCACTTCATTTGGATTCTCTATGAAGACGTTATTATTGTTTTACCTGAAACACCTGTTTATTGACTAGCTTCAAGACTAGTCAAAAACCCTATCTTCCACAGAGTGTATCTCCATAATTATAGAAAATCAAGAGCTTAAACTTTTACCATAGGTACCTTGATATGTCTTCTCAATAACATAGAAATTTCACCATCTGAATCATTCTAGAAAACAAATTATAGAGAAAATGGTAAGATGCCCTGAAAATCACATACCTTAGAACACATCACCAAAAGACTTCATCCTCCTTTGAAATCTGGCCTTCTTTACTTCTGATTTCCTCTGAAATTCGACTTGTGTATAAAATGAATGTATAATGATATTTATTTATACCATTTATTTCACCTCCTTTTAACATTAGGGCCGACCTCACACTTTCTTATTTTGTAATTATTTTCTTTAATTATCTTTAGGGCCTACATGTACTTCCTTCTTCAATTCACTTTGTCATCTTCAAAAACTCATTTCTCCTCAACCATGAGGATCCACGTGATGTTCCACCTACCACAAGAAACAACATGATGTATACTATCCATCCATGGGTTTTGTTTCTGCATGTACATTGCCCTTCATGTCCAAATACCTTCATCAATCTTGCGGTCTAAAACCAATGACTAGGGTTGACATCAATGACAACAACCAATCTTCCAACACACATGTCCAATGATAGTGGGGAGCAGAGTAACCATTTTGGTATGTATGCTTCAGAATTATAAATATTTACTGTGATTGTAGATATTTATTTCTTGACTTTTATATTATCTTCTTTAAATGGAAGAGCATGTAGTTCAGAAGGGTGAACTTCGAGAGGAATGAAGTGGACAATAAATTAATGCACCAAATGTCACATCTACACAGACAGGTAAAGAGAAATATTGTAATGTTAATCAAAATAATGAAATAGTTATTTCAATTATATTTCAACATATCGATATGATCATTTTTGTTGTTGCAGTTCACACCACTGCAAAGATGTCCTGATGCCCTTCTCAGCGATATACTAGAAGTATGATACATGAGCGCATGGAAACACAAAAAATAGAAGGACAAGGTGCAACAAATACAGTTTCAAAGGATGATTATGATACCCCAATCGTCAATTTTTTAAATGTAAAAATACATAAATCAAAGAAAAAATAGATGTATAAATTCATGACTTGTATTTGGATGTTTATCGATGTTGCTAGTATGAAACAATGTTTATATGAATTAAAACATTATGCTTCAATGTTTATATGTTCATATGTTTTGATGACTATCCTAGTTATGCATGAATGTCTATATGTTTTCTATATAAACAAAATCATTTGTTGGGTATGGGGAATTGAGAGAGATGTGAGTGGGGGGAGGGGCCATATGAGCTTCCACCTTCACATGGTTGGCCTTGTTTAGTAGAGAATAACCTATTCTCAAAACAAAAAGAAGGTCGTTAAGGTATGTGACCACTTAAGTTTTTTCCATAGTATTTTACATAACTAAATGCATGTTTAATTGCTTATATATTACTTACTCATATAAAGAATTTGTCTTTTATGATTCATGCAGGTCTTGGTGATGGAAATGCATCTTGTGGACAACTCTTATCAAGTTGTATGGGATAATGGATCTAGCGAAAGGACAATGATAAGGTAAGGGTTTTGGTGTGTTTTTTAAAGTATAGAACTCAATGTAGAACTTATGGAGACATAGAAATGTAAAAATACAATTTTGATTATTGTTAAGATATTCATAATTTCTAGGACATTACTAGCATCAAATTAATGTATGAGACCCCTATTCTTGTGGGATGCATAGAGGGTCTATTCATTGTCCCACAGGCAAGTGGGTCTCATACATCAATTTGGTCTCGCTAGGTTGTGACCTATCAGTATATTTTTGAGATATAAGTAATTTTATAAGTCGATGTGCAGTAATATATAAACACATAAACATATTTTGATCAACCATTGCAATATTTCACCTACAAATCTACATTGGCAAGTTTCTAGGACCATTTATCTCCCCATGCATATTGAATTTGATGAGTAATTGAGTTGATGAGTTTATGTGATATATGTTAGATTAATTTTTATTTTATATGAATTTAAGCATCCTTGAGGTTTTTATCTAATGATTGGTACATAGTTTGTCTTTGGAATAATACTTTCACAATTATGATAGTGAATTCAAATTGTAGAGGACACATTGTTGTCATAAGTTAAATATCTTAATAAGGAGACTACATTTTCAAGAACTTATGGTTTTACGAAGGGTTCTTGTATAGACCTTGAGTAGGTCCCACTCAAGGGAATGAAAATAACCCTCTTTTCTATGATATTCTCAATTCTATAGTAGTTTACAAGTTCATTTAGTAGTTTCATGCAATTTATTACATTAGTTTTATTTTCTTCATGTCATTTTATTTCAAGCCATTTTGATTTTGCAATTTTACCCCCCCCCCCCAACATTTTTTACCCTAGGTAGTGTTTCCTTTGAAACTATTGCTAGTTCCTTTGAAATTTTCTCAACCTACACATCCTAAGTCATCTCAACCATATGGGTCTTGGTATCCACATACAAGTTGACAACCAAATCATTATGGGAACAAGTGATCTCCCTCTAAGTACAAAATAATATGATCCACCCTTCTAAGAATTAAAGCGTCCAAGCAACCATTCCCACGAGACACCATATGGNAATCCTTTGTATATTCGGGAGGATGTAACAAAGGAGCGTGGGTCAAAGTGTGCTTGAGAGCGTCGAATGACCGTTGGGCAGTGTCATCCCAGATGAAAGGGACGTTCTTTTGCAGAAGCTGCATAAATCCTTTAGTGATCTCGGCATAATTGCAGATGAAACGACGGAGAAAGTTTGCTTTGCCCTGCAAACTTTGGAGTTGGGTTAATTTGGTAGGTGGGGGTAAGGCTAGGATGGCCTTGATCTTTAAGGGATCCATCCTGATCCTGTCTTTGGAGACGATGAAACCGAGGAGTCGACCGGATTCGACAGCGAAAATGCATTTATGTGGGTTCAGACGAATACGATAGAAACGACATCGAAGAAAAATTTCCCGCAAGTGGCCAATGTGGTCAGGTTGGTTGGATGAATGGGCGGGTAAATCATTGAGGTAAGGTTCCGCGATATGCTTGATGTCGTGGAAAGCATACGACATGGCTCGTTGGAAAGTAGCACCAGCATTTTTAAGGCCAAACGGTAGCTTTCTGTAGGTGAAAGTTCGCCAAGGGCAGATGAAGGCTATCTTATGTTGATCAGCAGGTAGGATTTCAATCTGGTTATATCTAGAAAATCCATCCATGAAAGAGAAGATTATGCTTCCCGCGCAATTATCGATGATTTGATCGATGAAAGGCGTAGGGTAGTTGTCCTTGGGACAAGCTTTGTTGAGATCTCGATAATCTACGAAAACACGGATGGTCCCTTGTTTCTTAGCAACCGGAACGAGGTTGGAGATCCATTCCGTCAAAGGGACGGGATAGATGAAGCCAGATTTGAGAAGTTTTTCAACTTCTGCCTTTATAGCTGCCATTTTCTTGGGATGAACCGAGCGGAGTTTCTGTCGAACCGGTTTTGCGTCAGGGTAAGTCTTGATTTCGTGTATGACGATTGAAGGGTCAATCCCTGGCATTTCCTCGTAGCTCCATGCGAAGACATCACGAAATTATTTGAACAAAGCGGTGTAAGAAACCACTTCGTCGGGCGTGCAATTAGCACCAAGATTAATGTTTTCCACGACACCTTCTTTGACTGAAATGTCAATTGTGATTGTAGTAGAGATGTTACCCATGTTCCCCTCAGAGAGAGTATCTTGTGTGAGGATAGGGGATTGTGGAGCATCGGTAACATCGGGGGGGGAAGACAGATCGTATGTCTTGTACTTCTTCCAAAGGCGGAAGAAAAGAGGATCGATGGTGGTTATCATCCTAGGGTAAATCATCAATGCTGAGCATTTCCATAATAGATTTGTCCGAAGGAAAAATGTGGGAAATGTAATCAACGACAGATGATAGGGAATCCAACCACGAGGGCACCGAGTAAGTGTCGGGTGCCAATGAATGTGAATTGTTGGGAGAGGGAGAGGTAGATTGGATAGCTACGTATGCGGCCTTGGCTTGGCTGAGTAGCATGGTGTCACTGAGCACATCGAATTCCAAAGGACTAGGTACAATCCAAGGATCAGATGATTCCAAGGATTGATAAGGCATAGTCGAGATCATCTTGACGGAAGCAATGTGGTGTGCAGTAAGTGGAAGTGGTGTAGAGAAAGTACCCATAACGCTAGAATATTTCAATAAGCCAACACCAACGCTTTCATACGTAACTGGGTGGTCTCCCAAAAAGGGAATGTTGTTGGTGGCAAGGATGCGAGCGTCGGGTGTACAGAAGTCAAGTTGATCGACGGTAACAATTTTTCCTTGATGGGGAAATTGTACACATCGAAACACCGAAGAGGCGACGATAGTCATGGCGTAAAACCAACTTCTTCCAAGTAAGAGGTTGTAATCGAGGGGAGCATCGACCACCTCGACATCAACGGTAACAGTTTTGCCGCCCAATTGAACGGCAAGGGATTGCAGTAATCCGTGAGGATGGAAACCTCGTCCATTGAAAGCGCGTAACATCGTAGGGGATTTGTTGAGGGTAGGTTATTTTAAGCCTTTCCAACAGGCTAGAGACATGACACAGGTAGAGGCTCCCTCATCCAGGATAG
>JZKD02S1826978.1:165752-176765 GCA_000966675.3 Picea glauca | reverse complement strand
ATTCAATTATGTCTCATTTTCCAAATGAGTCCTTATATCATGGAGATAGTTCATATATCTAAGTCAATATAGCAACACTTTGGTTCAAGGGACCCCCTTGTTTTTGGTACAAGGGACCCCCTTTTCACAATGATTTGATTGTGTAGTCTAGGAATGTGTACATACATATGATCTCCAAAACTGAAAAACATATTCTACTTAGTTTACGGAGGTGTACATACCTATGACCTCTCAGGAGAAAACACATGTTCTTAACCATTAGACCCACTAAAAATGTTGTACACCTCTAAACATATGTGAAGACATCTTTGACTCTCAATGTACACTCAAGGAAGCACAATCCTAAAGTGAAACTCAAGATACTTTGCAAATGCAATTATTGATGTTAGAAAAGGAGGTAATAGTTGTAGATATGGATGTTGCACTTTTGGACATCAAGACTAAGGTAGATAGTTTCAATGTGTGCATGAAGTAGCTAGAAGAATTTGCTCCTTAAACAACCTTTATTCGTGACTTAGTTAGTTATTTATCAATTTAGTTTTAGAGTTCTAGGGAAAAGTAGTGAAAGTAATTGAAGGTCATGCATTGTTCCTACAGTTGAGTTTAGTGTAGCCTTCAAGAAGATATCAGTGACCATCACTTTTTTTTCAAGGAAACAAATATGTATTTTTAATAGTTTGAAAAAAAATATATTGTCACATGCCCATGGAATTAATAAGTGTTTTTGATCCCTTTACATGAATTTATTATGTCCAATCCATCATCACCAAAAAATTGTAAGTTGTTCATGTTCAATTATATTAGTAACTTCTTTAAAAAGAAACAAAATGACATTAAAAAAAGTACAATAGTATTTCATCTAGAGATCAATGAAACCCTATAATTATACAAAAAATGATATAAAAATTGTAATGGATATGGTTAGGTCCATGGTTCATGATTATATTCTGTAGTATTTCCTTTCTATATTACTAAAATAATCGAGGTTCTTCATTCCAACCCAAATCCATCTATTGAGATCCCATCTGTAGTGGTGATCTTGTCCCTGTAAATATGGGATAGAGATGTCTATGAGAAAAATGTTAATAGATTGAGAACTTCATTATACAAGTGTCATAATGGAAATAAAAGGGTTGTAATGTAAAATTCTTGACCGTAATTTCTTTGTGCATCCATTTGATAACCAAATCTGAATCTCCAAAAATTTGTAATTGGGTTAGACCATATTCTTATGCAAGTTTCAGGACCAACTTTAAACCCATCAATTCAACGAAGTTGTAGTTTCTTGACCAAATCCAACTTTAATATAATATTGTGATCTGAACATAAGTATAGTATGCCTCTTGAGCCTCCCTTAGATGGGTTCCCTTCTGAAGCACAATGAAAACGATCCCATGGAATATCCTTTTTTATAGCCACTTTACCTTGCATATGGGAGATATATTTTTCCTACACCTATGGATAGGAATTTGAATTATTTAAGGAATAGAAAACACATTTGTAGGGAAGTGTCTCCTTGCCTTCAAACAAATTTATATTTCTAATAATCCATACTCCCCAGACTGTGTTAAGTGGAAGTACTCTGATCTTGGAAGTCTCCTTTATGCTACACCTAGTTTTGAAGGCCTCTTCAAGACTTCCTCCTTCCCAAAGATTCCTCTATCACCAAAATTCTCAGTGATGCTAATCAATCTTATTTAGATTCAGTAAACCTTATAGCACACTGAATCTGGTGTTATTTCTATCTAATATTTAGAAATGTTCAATTATGTCTTGTTTTATAAATGAGTCCTTATATCATGGAGATAGTTATTATATACAAGTCAATTTTATTCACATCTTGTTCCTCCCATCCTCATTCCACTAATGAATAATTCTCAATATTTTGATGGTATACCATGTAAATCAATAGGAACTGTATCTAATATTCCCATCGATTCAGGTGGTAATATTATTTTAGTCAATGTTGCAATTGTGACTACCCATGTTGACTTTAACCTACCCCTTAGGCATGACAACATGCATGCCATGGAAGTCATGGATTGTTTCTCTTTCATGTGATGTTTTTTCTATATAAATGTTGCAATCTAACCATTGATCAACTCGCATAGTCTAGTATTCAACCATATTTGACCTAGGGAAATGTTTTTTCTTCAATGGCTATTTCATTGTCCATTATCATTATCTGGTTGGATAAACCTCCACGGAAATAACTAGAGTGATCACTTCCACAAATTTCAAAATATCCACTTTCATTATGTGGTGTTATTTATTATCAAATTGAAATATGCGGAGCAAAACCAATATAGTTTATCTAAATATGATGGGAAGTTTGCTTATAAGGCTCAAATCATAAGTAAATGGAAATAAGAGTGCTTGAGTGTTATAATCCCATAGAAAAAAATTCCATTTTGTGCAAGTTGTGCAAACTCATTCGAATCAAGTAAAAAAGGACCCAAATAAGTTTGTTACATACAATAGAATCAAGTATATTCTCCAAGAAAAACATTGGTTCCCTAAATATTTGCTCGCTAACTTATCTTCTCATTTTTTCGAGTGTTGGTACCATGAAAAACTTATATTCGCACAATAACTTATCTTCTTGTTTTAACGAGTGTAGGTACCACCAAATAGGTATCTTTCGGATCTATCTTACTCAAATGATGATCAAGATATACTAAGAGAGGTTGAAAGAGAGACGTGTGCTACTAGATCTACTGGTTCTAGATCAACTAGATCTGAAAAGGTTAAGGAAAAGATTATGTATACGCATGCAAATTTTTATTGCCAATGGAGGATCATGTAATTATGATGTTGAGAGCATAGGTGACATTGATTTTCCCTTGAGGTATAGACATCTAGTGCAATGATGGGCACCTAAGGAGATACCTAAAGTGGACACAAATTTCTTCATCAGTAGGAGGATGTATCGCATTGCTCCTTTGTCCTTACATGGATTGGGGTTATTTTCCATGGATGGCATAAAGGTCGACTATGAAACCGTAACTGAATTGATGGAGTATGTCAGACCATTATACAAATACAATCACTAGTTGATGTTGGTCCAATATACACAAAGTATGTGGAGATACGGAGTTGCCGCAAATTATATACAACTAGTAGATAACAATCAAAATAAAGGCGCAACTATGTATATTGATGGAAGACCAAAAGCTTCTGGAAGCATTGCGGGATTTATAAATAGTACACGACCAGTGGAAACAACTAAGAAACTAAATTGCATATTTGAGGGACGCAAAGGAAATCGTATATTTGTATGTGAAACAAAAACAATAGTTCCAGGTTAAGAGTTGTTGATCAATTACAACTTAAATAAAACAGATGGAGGGGGTGTGGATATGGGGGTAAATATCTTACATACCATTCAACTCAACCTTTGATCAATCATTTTTATAATTTATCATTGCAATATTTCAATTTTTTACTGCATATATTTCATTTTTCATTATTTATTTTTTGATATTACTGCAATATTTCATTTTTTATGTTACAATTACTTTCATAACTCTTGTTGATTAGATTATTGTGTCAACATCTGTCTAGGGTGTTATTTTTGAAATTTCATTATTTATTTTATGATATTACTGCAATATTTCATTTTTTAAATGTTACAGGTGAATTTCATAACCTTTTAAATCACCTGCTACATCTGTCCAGGGTGACCCTGGAAATGAACCCATTGTGCCTTAGCACGTAAGTGTTAAATATAGTAATAACTTATGACTACAACAACTAAATTTCTGAAATTTCATTATTTATTTTCTGATATTAGTGCAATATTTCATTTTTTTAATGTTACAGGTGAATTTCATAACTTTTGTTGATTGATTTATTATGTCAACTTCTATCTAGGGTGATCATTGAAAATCACCCTCTACATCTATCCAGGGTGATCGTGGAAATGCACCTATTGTGCCTCAGCAGGTAAATGTTAAATATAGTAACAAATTATGACTACAACAACTAAATTTCTGAAATTTCATTATTTATTTTCTGATATTACTGCAATATTTCATGAATTTAATGTTACAGGTGAATTTCATAACTTTTGTTGATTGATTTATTTTGTCAAATTCTATTGAGGGTGACTATGGAAAATCACCTGCTACATCTGTCTAGGGTGATCGTGGAAATGCACCCACTATATCTCAGTAGGTAAATGTTAAATATAGTAATAGAATATGACTACAACAACTAAATTTCTGAAATTTCATTATTTGTTTTCTGATATCATTGCAATATTTCATTTTTTTAATGTTACAGGTGAATTTCATAACTTTTGTTGATTGATTTATTGTGTCAACATCTATTGAGGGTGATCGTGGAAAATCACCCACTACATCTTTCCAAGGTGACCGTGGAAAGGAAACTGATGTGCCTCTGCAGGTAAATGTTAAATATAGTAATAACTTATGACTACAATAACTAAATTTCTCAAATGTTAAAGTTCATCTCATTAATTGTATTCATCAATGTATTGTGGCATGGTCAACGTGGGAAGGCACCCACTAAGGATCTTGATGAGGACGAAATAATTTATTCCACTAACCCAATAGCAATTGTTGTGAAGGCCTTGAAGAAGGCCAACGTAGAATATCTAGGTTTGTTTCTCAAAAGACCCTTGACATGGGAGCAAAGGGAAAGAATTGCAGAGCTACAAAATCTAATAACTAATTTTTGGGTAAGTGGCATCTTCACATATTTTTATTAGCTATGACAATTTCATATCTTTTTTTTTTCTATATGATCTGATAAATTAAATTTTTCCATTTGCAAGAGTTTTTAAACCTCGTGCCCTGGTAACCTGTCAAGCCTGCAACTGCTATAGGTAACAGTGATGGTCCAATGCAACAAAAAAGTTGACATAGAAAAGTACAAGTGAGGCGTTTTGACCCTCCTGAGGTCCCCTCGAATCCATTGATGAGCGCAATGATGTTGAACGGCATGACACGTCGAAGCATGATGAGTCATATCTTGGGACTCCACATGACTCTGGAGATGAACGTATTGTATATGGAGAGGAAGCTATTCATGGAGCAGAATGAATTGAAAGCACCGGATCACTAGATCTCACCTTTCTAGTGGATTTTGCATTTGTTTTGATCAAGATTCAGAAGATTGCAGGTATTTTTTAATTAATTGATTCATTTTTATCATGAAATTGAAATGGACATTTGTTGAGATTATTATAAATTAATGGATAACACGTTTTTGCAGGAAACAATGTTTTCTACATAAACTTGAATGACAAAGCATTGGATTTGTTTGGCCCCACCATTCACACATGGTGGAATGGCCAATATAGTAAAAAGAAAGATGAATTGATAGACCACATGGTAAACTTGTTCGGCAATATGTACAGAAGAAAGTGGTTACAAAGTTAGCCGGCGAGAATTTAAAATATACCAGGGCCCAATATAGGGAGAAATTGCAATTAGACCTCAAGCATGAGCACCCTCTCATGGTTCTGGAGAAAGAGTGGAAGGTCATGATATTGGATGCAAAGGAGAACTTGTTTAAAAAACATGGAATACATCCACGACCTAGTCAAGTAAGGTACAACACATGTCATCTTATTAGTGAAATATGCTCATTTATGTTTTTCTTTCTTGTTTTAAGTAACAATTTCGATATCTATTTTTTTTCAAAAATTCCATAGATAGGCTACCTGACACCTCCAAAGAAACCAAGGCTAGAATGGAAAAACACAGGAAGCATAAACTAGGTCAGGGTGGCTATGGAAAACTAAAATCTCGAATCATAAGAATTAAATGATTAACTGTGGTCAATATTTATTTAACAGTAGCGAACAAATATCTGTTTTTGTTATTGGTAATTTTAATGGTGTTATGCATTGCAGTTAAATATGTTCGACACTATTTCCACCTAGGAGGACCTAAATCTTGGTTACAAGCATGATTTTAAAAGTGTGAGTGAATATAGGAGAAGCTTGGGGCAGACTCCAATCTCCCTAGCTTCGCAAATAAATAAAATGAATAAGGAAACTCCAATAGAATGCTTGTAAAGTCTATTCATATTTTATTATATCACCCTTAACTAAGTATTTATGTTTGTTTTCAAGCAACAGTGCAACCACAACAGTGAATCTAGCGGTATTCAAAAGACACCACTTCATACAAGGGAGCACATTGTTGATACTGAGAGCGGGGTGAATCAGTATCAAGTAGAATTTAAAAAATAATTCAACTTATCTTTAAAACATTCAATTATATCCAATGAGAAATGAACAATAGTATAAGGGTTACATCAATACACCATGCACAATATATGAGAAATAATCAATAGTTATTGGTCAAGGGAAGTAATGACTTCCAAAGTTAGCTACAGCTTCCAAATATAAAGGGAGGGATAAACCTCCAAGAGGAAGATACAATTCTCCAATATCAAGAGAGGGTTGACCTCTCCATCCTTTCCCCTTCCTTCCACCCAAGAATATATTAGAGATAATAAAAAATTACATTAAATCATCACCATCAACCAACCATCACATAGATCTTGATAATGCTTCCTGAGACTTCTTCAACTTCTGTAATTATTCAATTCTTGGAATACTCTGATCCTAAAGATAATATTACACAATGCATTCTCTGAAACTCCTCCAAACTTCACTCCTTGAATCCTACCCAAAAAGAAGTTATAGAAAGAATGGTAGACTTTATTCAATTCTGGTTTATTCAGGAGAGAAAATTTGTACAGAATGCCCCGTGCACAATATTTAACATCAAATTCTGAAACTCACACACAAGAAATTACAGTTTTCACTATTTCCAAAGCAATTCGTCCCACTTCATTTGGATTCTCTATGAAGACGTTATGATTGTTTTACCCAGAACACTTGTTTATTAACTAGCTTCAAGACTGGTCAAAAACGTTATCTTCCAAAAGACTTCATCCTCCCTTGAAATCCGGCCTTATTTACTTATGATTTCCTATGAAATTCGACTTGTGTGTTAAATGAATGTATAATGATATTTATTTATACCATTTATGCAACTTCCTTTTAACATCAGGGCCGACCTGACACTTTCTTATTTTGTAATTATTTTCTTTAATTATCTTCAGGGCCTACATGTACTTCCTTCTTCAATTCGCGTTGTCATATTCAAAAATTCATTTCTCCTCAACCATGAGGATCCATGTGACGTGCCACCTACCACTGGAAAAAACATGATGTATACTATCCATCCATGGATTTTTTTTTTCATTTACATTGTCCTTCATGTCCAAATACCTTCATCAATATTGCAGTCCAAAACCAATGACTAGGGTTGACATCAATGACAACAACCAATCTTCCAACAATCTCCCCCTTTGTCATTGATAGAAACACTCATTCTCCCCCTATCATCAGTATCCAAATTTCTCTCCCCCTTTGAAATCAATGGCAAAGGGTAGGGCTGCTCCCCCTGAGTTTAATGAAAAAAATGTAACTCTCTTCTTTGGGGCTGCTCCCCCTGAACATGTGGCACTCAATAATACTTCATCCTTATTTTTGGTCTTTGGGACTTTTTCTTTATTGGAATCCTTTTGTGTGGCTTATTTCTTCTCTCTCTTCTTCATGTCTAGGATGTATATGTTGTTCGGTCTTCTTGTTGCAGTTGCAACCAATCTTCCTGAGTTATTTTCTATGATTTTACATTTTCGGGACTCAAACGTAAGAGTGTATCCTTGATCACATATATTGTTGACACTGAGGAGATTACACTTTAGATATCCAACCAATAGGACTTTTCATGCTTTTACATTTTCACTTCCAAGATTTACATTTCCTTTTCCAAGTATTTGGTAGTTGAGTCATCTCCAAATGCAACATTTCCTTTCTTTTTCTTCAAGCTGACAAATTTTCTTTGATCTCCAGTCATATGAGATGAGCACCCACTATATATGAACCATTCATCTTCTTCTTTGCATTATTTAGTGACTAAAGTTATTTGACATTTTTCATTTTGTTGAATTTATTTCCTTTTCCATGTTGTAGTTGGTATACAGACATTTGGCATACAATTATGTTCCTTCATCTCTCTGCAATCTCATGCCTTGTGACCAAGATTATTGCACTTGTAACATACAATATTTTGATCCATTAATGGGTCAAATGGATTATAAACAAATTTGACATGTCTACGAACATTTCCATATCTATTATTTTCACCATTCATGTAGCTTGCCTAATTATGCCTTTCATTGATTCTACAATGATTTCCTTGTGTCCAAACTTTCCACAAGTATAAAAATGTCCAAGAAAGAAATTTTGATACCTGGGAGTAACTGATCTTCTTTGTGGTGTGGTCCATCTGGGTTCACGATCTATTCTTATGTATTTTCCTTCATAATGATTTCTTTCATACACGATGGGAGAGGATCTTCTTGATCTCTCATTCATTCTGAATTCTAGTCTTCTATCTTGTTGTTCAACTTGTTCTGGAGTGTTGGTTTCATCATTTTCATCTTCCTTCTCTTGTTTTGTTGTCTTCAAACTCTCATTGTATCCTAGTCATGTCTTGTCATTTGGAGATCTTTGATTGCTAACGATCTCATCTCATTTTTCAGTTCTTTTTTCTAACTTCTTTAACTTTTTTGTTGGCAATAGTAACTCCCCTTTTGTGTGATCCAATTCTTCTTTAAATTTCTCATAATCTTCTAACTGGTCCTTCAAGATATTAATGGTATTTTCAAGCTTGTAATTCTCTTCTTCACAACTACTCAATTCACCTTTTAGTATTATGTTTTTGTTTCTAAGCTTGCTATTTTCAGTTTCAACATGCTTCAACTTTTCAAGATTCTCATCTTCTTGTTCACTCTCTACATTGTCTTTGTATCCCCAAAAGTAATCAAGGTTGGTTTCTTCACCTGAATCTTCTTCAAAAATGATTTATTCTTCTTTATAATTCTTGTGATCATCATCCTGGGTTTCTTGGGCTATGATGAGGACTTCTCCTCCATCATTATCTTCTTCATCACTCTCATCTAAGGAGAAGTCATCATCCTTGGAGTAGAATCTCTTTTTATTATTGATACTTCTCTTTTTATAGTAGCAGTTTTCAACAATATGTCTTATTCTACCACAGTTAAATCATTTGAGAGGAGACTTACCTTTTTATCTTCCACTTCCCTTCTAGAACTTTCTTACAAAATTTTCTATTTCTTCATCAAGGTCGTTATCCTTGTCTTTTGTCTTCTTTATGGCTTTAAAGGCTACTTCATTGTTTGGCTGGTCACTTTCTGTACTTGTTCTCATTTCATATGTTATAAGAGACCCATGTAATTCATCCATTGTCATTTTGGTCAAGTCCCTAGTTTCTTCAATGCCAGAGACCTTAGCATCATACTTCAAGAGAATTGATCTCAACACTTTTTGTATAACCAATGATTCATCGAGCACTTCACCTAATCCTCTGATAGCATTAAAAACTTTATCAACTCTAAGAAGATGGGTTGCAATATCATCCTTTTCATTCATCTTCAAATTTTCAAATTATGCTCTATGTCATTGAAGCTTGACTTGCTTAGCTTTTGGATCACCTTCATAGATACTCTTAAGTTTTTCCCATGCCTCTTTAGCAGTGTTTCCGCCCATCACTTTGCTAGCAATGGTTGGTGCCAATGCTGCTAGAATAACATGTCTGGCTTTTGAATTACAACTCATAAGCATCTTCTCATTTGGATCGTTTGGAGCATTATTTGGGATTACATAGCCATTTACAACTGAGTACCAAATGTCTACTCCCAAAGTAGTTAGGTAAGTTTTCACTCTATCACTCTAGTATGTATAATTTATTCCATCAAATTTTTGAATCCCATTTTAAATGTGCTCACGGTCATCCATCTCTTCTTAGGATTTTCCTTCCTCTAATACCAATTGTTGATACAGAGAGGGGGGTGAATTAGTATCAAGTAGAATTTAAAAACATTTTCAACTTATCCTTAAACCATTCAATTATATTCAATGAGAAATGAAAAATAGTATAAGGGTTACATCAATAAACCACAATACACCATGCCCAATATATGAGAAATAATCAATAGTTATTGGTCAAGGGAAGTAATGACTTCCAAATGTAGCTACAGCTTCCAATTATAAAGGGAGGGATAAACCTCCAAGAGGAAGATAAAATCCTCCAATATCAAGAGAGGGTTTACCTCTCCATCCTTTCCCCTTCCTTCCACCCAAGAATATATTAGAGTTAATAAAACTTTCCATTAAATCATCACCATCAACCAACCATCACATAGATCCTGATAATGCTTCCTGATAATTCGTCAACTTTTGTAATTCTCCAATTCTTGGAATACTCTAATCATATGGATAATATTTCATAATGTATTCTTTGAAACTACTCCTGTTTCACTCCTTTAATCCTCCCAAAAATGAAGTTACAGAAAGAATGGTAGACTTTATTCAATTCTGGTTTATTCAGGAGAGCAAACTTGTACAAAATGCCCAGCCCTCAATATTTAACATCAGACTCAGAACGTCACACACACGAAACTAAATTTTGTACTCTTTGAAATGAAATTTTTCCCACTTAATTTGGATTCTCTATGAATACGTTATGACTATTTTACCCGAAACACATGTTTATTGACTAGCTTCAGGACGGGTCAAAAACCCTATCTTCCACGGAGAGTATCTCCATAATTATAGCGAATAAAGAGCTGAAACTTTTACCATAGATACCTTGATATCTCTTGTCAATACCATAGCAATTTCACCATCTTAATCATTCTATAAAACAATTTATAGTGAAAATGGAAATATGACCTGAAAAATAACATACTTTAGAACACATCACCAAAAAACTTCATACTCCCTTGAAATACGGCCTTCTTTACTTCTAATTTCCTCTTAAATTTGGCTTGTGTATAAAATGAATGTATAATGATATTTATTTATACCATTTATGTCACTTCCTTTTAACATTAGGGCCGACCTGACACTTTCTTATTTTGTAATTCTTTTCTTTAATTATC
>JZKD02S1826978.1:151931-165702 GCA_000966675.3 Picea glauca | reverse complement strand
GACACTTTCTTATTTTGTAATTCTTTTCTTTAATTATCTTCAAGGCCTACATGTACTTCCTTCTTCAATTCACTTTGTCATATTCAAAAATTCATTTCTCCTCAACCATGAGGATACACGTGACGTGCCACCTACCACCAGAAACAATATGATGTATATTATCCATCCATGGGTTTTTTTCTACATTTACATTGTCCTTCATGTCCAAATACCTTCATCAATCTTGCAGTCCAAAACCAATGACTAGGGTTGACATCAATGACAACAACCAATCTTCCAACAATATCCCCCTTTGTCATTGATGGCAACACTCATGCTCCCCCTATCATTATGATCCCAATTTCTCGCCCCCTTTGACATCAATGGAAAAAGGTAGGGCTACTCCCCTTGAGTTTAATGAAAAAATGGAAAAAATGGTAACTCTCTTCTTGGGGGCTACTCCCCTTGAACATGTGGCACTCAATAATACTTCATCCTTATTTTTGGTCTTTGGGACTTTTTATTCCTTGGAATCCTTTTGTGTGGCTTCCATCTTCTCTCTCTTCTTCATGTCTAGGATGTATATGTTGTTTGGTCTTCTTGTTGCAGTTGCAACCAATCTTAATGAGTTATTTTCTCTGATATTACATTTTTGGGAGTCAAATGTAAGAGTGTATATTTGATCACATATTTTGCTGACACTGAGCAGATTATGCTTCAGATCTTCAACCAATAGAAATTTTCCTGCTTTTACATTTTCACTTCCAATATTTTCAGTTCCTTTTCCAAGTATTTTTGTAGATGAGTCATCTCCAAATGCAACATTTCTTTCCTTTCTCTTCAAGATGACAAATTTGTTTTGATATTAGGTCATATGAGATGAGCATCCACTGTCTATGAACCATTCATATTCTTCTTTCCATTCTTTAGCAACTAATGTTATTTAACAGTTTTCATTTTGTGTAATTTCTTTCCTTTTCCATGTTGTAGTTGGTATATATACATTGGCATATAACTATCTTCCTTCATCTCTCTGCAATATCGTTCTTTGTGACCAAGATTATTACACTTGTAACATACAATATTTTGATCCATTAATGGGTCAAATGGATTATAAATTTTGTTGACAGGTCTACGAATATTTCCATATCTATTGTTTTCACCATTCATGTAGCTTGCATAGTTATGCCTTTGATTGATTCTATAATTGATTGCCTTGTGTCCAAACTTTCCACAAGGATAACAATGTCCAAGAAATAAATTTTGATACCTAGGAGAAAGTGATCTTCTTTGTGGTGTGGTTCATCTGGGTTCACGGTCTATTCTTATATATTTTCCTTCATAATGATTTTGTTCATAGATGATGGGATCAGAGGATCTACTTGATGTCTCATTCCTTCTGAATTCTAGTATTCTATCGTGTTCTTCAACTTGTTCTGGAGTGTTGGTTTCATCATTTTCATCTTCCTTCTCTTTTTTTGTTGTCTTCCAACTCTCATTGTATCCTAGTCTTGCCTTGTCATTTGGAGATCTTTGATTGCTAAGGATCTCATCTACTTTTTCAATGCTTTTTTCAAACTTCTTCAATGTTTTTATTGTCAATAGTAGCTCCCCTTTTGTGTGATCCAAATCTTCTTTCAATTTCGCATAATCTTCTAATTGTTCCTTCAAGCTATTAATGGTCTCTTCAATCTTGTAATTCTCTTCTTCACAACTACTCAATTCACCTTTTAGTATTATATTTTTTTTTAAGCTTTATGTTTTCAATTTCAACATGCTTCAACTTTTCAAGATTCTCATCTTCTTGTTCACTCTATGCATTGTCTTTGTATCCCCAAAAGGAATCAAGGTTGGTTTCTTCATCTGAATCTTCTTCACAAATGATTTCTTATTCTTTAGAATTCTTGTGATCATCATCCTGGGTTTCTTGGGTTGTGAACAGGACTTCTCCTCCATCATTATCTTCTTCATCACTCTCATCTAAGGAGATATCATCACCCTTGGAGTAGAATCTCTTTTTATTGTTGAGACTTCTCTTTTTATAGTAGCAGTTTTCAACAATATGTCCTATTCTACCACAATTAAAGCATTTGAGAGGAGACTTACCTTTGTATCTTCCACTTCCCTTCTAAAACCTTCTTACAAATTTTTTGTTTCTTCATCAAGTTCGTTATCCTTGTCTTTTGTCTTCTTTATGGCTTTAAAGGCTACTTCATTGTTTGGCTGGTCACTTTCTATGCATGTTCTCATTTCATATGCTATAAGAGACCCATGAAATTAATACATTGTCATTTTGGTCAAGTCCCTATTTTGTTCAATGGCGGAGACCTTAGCATCATACTTTAAAAGAAGTGATATCAACACTTTTTATACAACCAGCGATTCATCAAGATCTTCACCTAATCCTATGATAGCATTAACAACTTCATCAACTCTAAGAAATAGGTTGAAATATCTTCCTTTTCATTCATCTTCAAATTTTCTAATTATGCTCTATGTCATTGAAGCTTGACCTGCTTAACTTTTGGATCACCTTCGTAGATACTCTTGAGTTTGTTTGATACCTCTTTAGCAATGTTGCAGCCCATCACTTTGCTAGAAATGGTTGGTGCCAATGTTGCTAGAATAACATGTTTGGCTTTTGAATTACAACTCATAAGCTTCTTCTCATTTGGATCGATTGGAGAAATATTTGGGATTACATGGCCATTTACAACTGAGTACCAAATGTCTACTCCCAAATCCATTACGTAATTTTTCACTCTATCACTCCAATACGCATAATTTCTTCCATAAAATTTTTGAATCCCATTTGAAATGTGCTCACAGTCATCCATCTCTGCTCAGGATTTTCCTTCTAGTGGTTAAACAGTTCTGAAGGCAACTTGCTCTGATACGAATTGTTGATACTGAGAGGGGTGAATCAGTATCAAGTAGAATTTAAAAACTTTTTCAACTTATCCTTAAACCATTAAATTATATCCAATGAGAAATGAACAATAGTATAAGGGTTACATCAATACACCACAATACACCATGCACAATATATGAGAAATAATCAATACTTATTGGTCAAGGGAAGTAATGACTTCCAAAGGTAGCTAGAGCTTCCAAATATAAAGGGAGGGATAAACCTCCAAGATGAAGATACAATCCTCCAATATCAAGAGAGGGTTTACATCTCCATCCTTCCCCTCCCTTCCACCCAAGAATATATTAGAGATAATAAACTTTACATTAAATCATCACCATCAACCAACCATCACATAGAGCCTGACAATGCTTCCTGAGACTTCTTCAACTTCTATAACTCTTCAATTCTTGGAATAATCTGATCCTGTAGATAATATTACACAATGTATTCTCTGAAGCTCCTCCAATTTTCACTCCTTGAATCCTCCCCAAAAAGAAGTTATAGAAAGAAAGGTAGAATTTATTCAATTATGGTTTATTCAGGAGAGCGAACTTGTACAAAATTTCCCATGCTCAATATTTAACATCAGATTCGGAAACTCGCACAAAAGAAAAAAAAAATTGTACTCTTTACAGTGAAATTTGTCCAACTTCATTTTGGATTCTCTATGAACAAGTTATGACTATTTTACCCGAAACACCTATTTATTGACTAGCTTCAGGATTGGTCAACAACCGTATCTTCCACAAAGTGTATCTCCATAATTATATAAAATCAAGAGTTGAAACTTTTACCAAAGGTAACATGATATTTCTTCTCAATACCATAGCAATTTCACCATCTGAATCATTCTAGAAAAAAAGGTATAGGGAAAATGGTAAGATGACCGAAAAATAACATACCTTAGAACACTTCACCAAAATACTTCATCCTCCCTTGAAATCTGGCCTTATGTACTTCCTTCTTCAATTCAGTTTGTCATCTTCAAAAATTCATTTCTCCTCAACCATGAGTATCCACATGACGTGCCACCTACCACTGGAAAAGACATGATGTATACTATCCATCCATGGGTTTTGTTTCTGCATTTACATTTTCCTTCATGTCCAAATACCTTCATCAATCTTGCGGTCCAAAACCAATGACTAGGGTTGCATCAATGACAACAACCAATCTTCCAAAAATCTCCCCCTTTGTCATTAATGGCAACACTCATGCACCCCCTATAATCATGATCCCAATTTATCTCCCCCTTTGATATCAATGGCAAAGGGTAGGGTTCCTCCCCCTAAGTTTAATGAAAAAAAGGTAACCCTCTTCTTTGGGGTTGCTCTCTCTGAGCATGTGGTGCTCAATAATACTTCATCTTTATTTTTTATCTTTGGGACTTTTTCTTCCTTGGAATCCTTTTGTGTCGCTTATGTCTTCTCTCTTTTCTTCATGTCTAGGATGTATATGTTGTTCAGTCTTCTTGTTGCAGTTGCAACCAATCTTCCTGAGTTATTTTCTATGATTTTACATTTTCGGGAGTCAAATGTAAGAGTGTATCCTTGATCACATATTTTTCTAACACTAAGGAGATTATGCTTCAGATATTCAACCAATGGCACTTTTCCTACTTTTACATTTTCATTTCCAATCTTTACAATTCCTTTTCCAAGTATTTTGGTAGATGAGTCATCTCCAAATGCCACATTTCTTTCCTTTTTCTTCAAGCTGACAAATTTGTTTTGATATTCGATCATATGAGATGAGCACCCACTGTCTATGAACCATTCATCTTCTTCTTTGCATTATTTAGTGACTAATGTTATTTGACAGTTTTCATTTTGTGGAATTTCTTTCCTTTTCCATGTTGTAGTTGGTATACATACATTTGGCATATAATTATCTTCCTTTATCTCTCTGCAATCTCGTGCTTTGTGACCAAGATTATTGCACTTGTAACATACAATATTTTGATCCATTAATGGGTCAAATGGATTATATTTTTTGTTGACAGGTCTATGAACATTTCCATATATATTCTTTTCACCATTCATGTAGCTTTCATAATTATGCCTTTCATTGATTCTATAATTGATTGCCTTGTGTCCAAAATTTCCACAAGTATAACAATGTCCAAGAAAGAAATTTTGATACTTGGGAATAACTGATACTCTTTGTGGTGTGGTCCATCTGGGTTCACAATCTATTCTTCTATATTTTCCTTCATAATGATTTCTTTCATACCTGATTGGAGAGGATCTTCTTGATGTCTCATTCCTTCTGAATCCTAATCTTCTATCTTGTTCTTCAAGTTGTTCTGGAGTGTTGGTTTCATAATTTTCAATCCCTTCTCTTGTTTTGTTGTCTTCAAACTCTCATTTTATCCTAGTCATGTCTTGTCATTTGGAGATCTTTGATTGCTAAGGATGTCATCTAATTTTTCAATGCTTTTTTCAAGCTTCTTCAACTTTTTTGTTGTCAATAGTAGCTCCCCTTTTGTGTGATCCAATTCTTCTTTCAATTTATCATAATCTTCTAATTGTTCCTTCAAGCTATTAATGGTATTTTCAAGCTTGTAATTCTCTTCTTCACAACTACTCAATTCACCTTTTAGTATTATTTTTGTGTTTCTAAGCTTGCTATTTTCAGTTTCAACATGCTTCAACTTTTCAAGATCCTCATCTTCTTGTTCACTCTCTGCATTATCTTTGTATCCCCAAAAGGAAACAAGGTTGGTTTCTTCACCTGAATATTCTTCACAAATGATTTCTTCTTCTTTAGAATTATTGTGATCATCATCCTGGGTTTCTTGGGTTATGAAGAGGACTTCTCCTGCATCATTATCTTCTTCATCACTCTCATCTGAGGAGATGTCATCATCCTTGGAGTAGAAGCTCTTTTTATTGTTGAGACTTCTCTTTTTATAGTAGCAGTTTTCAACAATATGTCCTATTCTACCACAATTAAAGACTTTGAGAGGAGACTTACCTTTGTATCTTCCACTTCCCTTCTAGAACCTTCTTACAAAATTTGCTATTTCTTCATCAAGGTCATTATCCTTCCCTTTTGTATTCTTTATGGATTTAAAGGCCTCTTCATTGTTTGGCTGGTCATTTTTTGTACCTGTTCTCATTTCATATGCTATAAGAGACCCATGTAATTCATCAATTGTCATTTTGGTCAAGTCCCTAAATTATTCAATGGCGGAGACCTTTGCATCATACTTCAAGAGAAGTGATCTCAACAAATTTTGTACAACCAACGATTCATCGAGCTCTTCACCTAATCCTTTGATAGCATTAACAACTTCATCAACTCTAAGAAGATAGGTTGCAATATCTTCCTTTTCATTCATCTTCAAATTTTCAAATTCTTCTCTATGTCGTTGAAGCTTGACATGCTTAACTTTTGGATCACCTTCGTAGATACTCTTGAGTTTGTCTCATAAATCTTTAGAAGTGATGCAACCCATCACTTTTCTAGCAATGGTTGGTGCCAATGCTGCTAGAACAACATGTCTGGATTTTGAATTACAACTCATAAGCTTCTTCTCATTTGGATCGGTTGGAGCATTATTTGGGATTACATAGCCATTTACAACTGAGTACCAAATGTCTACTCCCAAAGACGTTAGGTAAGTTTTCACTCTATCACTCTAGTATGCATAATTTCTTCCTTCAAAATTTTGAATTCCATTTAAAATATTCTCATGGTCATCCATCTCTGCTCAGGATTTTCCTTCCAATGGTTAAACTATTCTGAAGGCAACCTGCTTTGATACCAATTGTTGATACTGAGAGGGGGGTGAATCAATATCAAGTAGAATTTAATAAAAATTTCAACTTATCCTTAAACCATTCAATTATATCCAATGAGGAATGAACAATAGTATAAGGGTTACATCAATACACCATGCACAATATAAGAGAAATAATCAATACTTATTGGTCAAGGGAAGTAATGACTTCCAAAGGTAGCTACAACTTCAAAATATAAAGGGAGGGATAAACCTCCAAGAGGAATATAAAATCCTCCAATATCAAGAGAGGGTTGACCTCTCCATCCTTTCCCCTTCCTTCCACCCAAGAATATATTAGAGATAATAAAACTTTACATTAAATCATCACCATCAACCAACCATCACATAGAGCCTGATAATGCTTCCTGAGACTTCTTCAAATTCTGTAATTATTCAATACTTGGAATACTTTGATCCTATAGATAATATTACACAATGTATTCTCTGAAACTCCTCCAAGTTTTACTCCTTGAATCCTCCCCAAAAATAAGTTATAGAATGAATGGTAGACTTTATTCAATTCGGGTTTATTCAGGAGAGATAACTTGTACAGAATGCCCCATGCTCAATATCTAACATCAGATTCTGAAACTCACACATAAGAAACTAAAGTTCATACTCTTTCCAATGAAATTTGTCCCACTTCATTTGGATTCTCTATGAAGACATTATTATTGTTTTACCTAGAACACATGTTTATTGACTAGCTTCAAGACTGGTCAAAAACCCTATCTTCCACAGAGTGTATCTCCATAATTATAGCAAATCAAGAGCTTAAAATTTTAACACAGGTACCTTGATATGTATTCGCAATACCATAGCAATTTCACCAACTAAATCGTTCTAGAAAAAAAATTATAGAGAAAATGGTAAGATTCCCTGAAAATAACATACCTGAGAACACATCACCAAAAGACCTCATCCTCCCTTGAAATCTGGCCTTCTTTACTTCTGATTTCCTCTAAAATTTGACTTGTGTATAAAATGAATGTATAATGATATGTATTTATACCATTTATTTCACTTCCTTTTAAGATTAGGGCCGACCTGACACTTTCTTATTTTGTAATTATTTTCTTTAATTATCTTCAGGGCCTACATGTACTTCCTTCTTCAATTCACTTTGTCATCTTCAAAAATTCATTTCTCCTCAACCATGAGGATCCACATGATGTTCCACCTACCACAAGAAACAACATGATGTATACTATCCATCCATGGGTTTTGTTTATGCATGTACATTGTCCTTCATGTCCAAATACCTTCATCAATCTTGCAGTCCAAAACCAATGACTAGGGTTGCATCAATCAAAACAACCAATATTCCAACACACATTTCCAATGATAGTGGGGAGCAGAGTAACCATTCTGGTATGTATGCTTCAGAATTAGAAATATTTACTATGATTGTAGATATTTATTTAGTGACTTATACTTATATATTATCTTCTTTAAATGGAAGAGCATGTAGTTCAGAAGGTTGAACTGCGAGAGGAATGAAGTGGACAATAAATTAATGCACAAAATGTCACAGCTACACAGACATGTAAAGAGCAATATTGTAATATTAATCAAAATAATGAAATAGTTATTTCAATTATATTTCAACATATCGATATGATCATTTTTGTTTGTGTAGTTCACACCCCTACAAAGATGTCCCGACGCCTTTCTCAATGATGTACCAGAAGTATGATACATGAGTGCATGGAAACACAAAAAATAGAAGGACAAGGTACAATAAATACAGTGTCAAAGGATGATTATGATACCCCAAACGTCAATTTTTTTAATGTAAAAATACATAAATCAAAGAAAAAATAGATGTATAAATTCATGACTTGTATTTGGATGTTTATTGATGTTGCTAGTATGAAACAATGTTTGTATGAATTACAACATTATGCTTCAATGTTTATATGTTCATATGTTTTGATGACTATCCTAGTTATGCATGAATGTCTATATGTTTTCTATATAAACAAAATCATTTGTTGGGTATGGGGAATTGAGAGCGATGTGAGTGGGGGGAGGGGCCATATGAGCTTCCACATTCACGTGGTTGGCCTTGTTCCGTAGAGAATAACCTATTCTCAAAACAAAAAGAAGCTCATTAAGGTATGTGACCACTTAAGTTTTTTCCATAGTATTTTACATAACTAAATGCATGTTTAATTGCTTATATATTACTTACTCATATAAAGAATTTGTCTTTTATGATTCATGCAGGTCTTGGTGATGGAAATGCATATCGTGGACAACTCTTATCAAGTTGTATGGGATAATGGATCTGGAAAAAGGACAATGATAAGGTAAGGGTTTTGATGTGTTTTTTAAAGTATAGAACTCAATGTAGAACTTATGGAGACATAGAAATGTAAAAATATAATTTTGATTATTGTTAAGATATTCATAATTTATAGAACGTTACTAGCATCAAATTAATGTATGAGACCCCTATGTTTCTGGAATGCATAGAGGGTCTATTCATTGTCCCACAGGCAAGTGGGTCTCATACATCAATTTGGTCTCACTAGGTTGTGACCTATTAGTATATTTTTGAGATATAAGTAATTTTATAAGTCGATGTGCAATAATATATAAACACGTAAACATATTTTGATCAACCATTGAAATATTTCACCTACAAATCTACTTTGGCATGTTTCTAGGACCATTTATCTCCCCATGCATATTGAATTTGATGAGTAATTAAGTTGATGAGTTTATGTGATATACATTGGATTAATTTTTATTTTATATGAATTTAAGTATCCTTGAGGTTTTTATCTAATGACTGGTACATAGTTTGTCTTTGGAATAATACTTTCATAATTATGATAGTGAATTCAAATTGTAGAGGACACACTGTTGTCATAAGGTAAATATCTTAATAAGGAGACTACATTTTCGAGAACTTATGGTTTTACGAAGGGTTCTTGTATAGACCTTGAGTAGGTCCCACTCAAAGGAATGAAAAGAACCCTCTTTTCTATGATATTCTCATTTCTATAGTAGTTTCATGCAATTTATTACATTAGCTTTATTTTCTTCATGTCATTTTATTTCAAGCCATTTTAATTCTGCAATTTTCCCCCCCCCCCCCCCCCTGGCAACATTTTCTACGCTAGGTAGTGTTTCCTTTGAAACTATTGCTAGTTCCTTTGAAATTCCCTCAACCTACACATCCTAAGTCATCTCAACCATCTGGATCTTGGTATCCACATGAAAATTGACAACCAAATCATTATGGGAACAAGTGATATCCCTCTAAGTACAAAATAATATTATCCACCCTTCTAAGAATTAAAGCATCCAAGAAATCATTCCCATGAGACACCATATGGTTGTATGACCATAGGACTCCCAACTCTACCTACATTCTCTCTACCCTTTGTGCAACTACGTATGGTCGCGGGACCTTGTGCCCTAATGTGACATTCTCCCTATGTGCATCTCTCTCCTCATTACCTTGAGTGGACAGTCCAATTTTGGTATGTTGTTATCTCGATATAATTTGTCTCTCATATTCACTTAATATCTCTGAACAACTAGTGAAACAAAACACATCAAGAAATACTACAATGCGTAGATGGAGCTCTAACTCATCTATAACTAACATAATGATGAAATCCATGTTAACCTAAAACCCAATTCTTGCATATCCACATGCATTCTACTTATGTCTATTGGAGCATGGTAATCATAACAACCTTGTGAGATTATGATTTTTAGTGACTTTTCATCCAAATTGAACCTTTGTTTGTAGGAATATGCACATATTCTTTACAACCAATTTTTATTAGATGAGTGTAACAAAAACCCTTATCGGTCCATACCTTTTCATGGATGCCATCATCTAACGAGGTTGTGGGAGAGAGATTTATTAAGCATAAATCTATATGAACAACATCTGCCCAAAAATACTTGGGAAAATAAGGATTTGAAATCACACTTCTCATCTTCTCCATTATTGTCTGATTCATTATCTTAACCATTCAATTTTGTTGTGGGGTGCACATAAATGTTTTTACATGCTTTATACCATGTTTACTACAATATTCTTTGAAGGATGTAGAGAAATACTCTCCACCATTATATGTTATATTACATCTTAATAATTTGTTGTAACAACCCTAGTTAAATAGTTGCATAGGGATTATTAAGTATAATTAATTAGATAATTAATTGTCCTAATATGGTTTTAGTTAAACAATGTTTATTTCTTAATAATATTTATTAATTATTTATTTATTAATTAATTGTTTATATCTATTGATTGATTAATTAATTAACCAATTGACTCATTAAAGGTTTGTGTAATGAATTAAAGGGGATTAATAATTTTAATTTATTTAATTAAAGACTTTACGTATGCAGGGGGGATGAAGCATTAAATGAAGGATAAGGTAATAAAGGCATGGGATAATGTAATAATGGGGAGGATAAGGTAATTAATGGAGGATAGGGAGTTGGTGGATGGGGGGAGATATGATGGGAGGAGTCCAACGGGAGAAGGGCCTGATTTTTGGGGGGAGGAACCATTTTGGAGGAAGGCACTGTATTTCTAGTTTGGGCATATTTTCTAGTATTTGGAGTTTGGTTTTCAGGGTTTTTGTGAATCATTGCAGGGGGCTCCAGGTTGCTAGGGGTTTGGGGCATGGGGGCCAAGATTCCTTATGGTATCTTGGAGCTAGGGAGTCAGACAGGCTGCTCCTAGCTAGCTGGGTGGTTAGTTGGTTTGGGCAGGGTTTGGTCAAGCAGCAGGATGGGCAAGGCAGCAGGGAGGATAGCCAGATAAGCGAGGGTTTAGCATCAGGAAGAGGTATTTTATTTATGAATTTTCTGAGTTATGTGATGATTATGTAAATTATTAGCATGATGGTCGTAAATTTATTTCATGTTGTGGATAAATTAAATTTTATGTTGAATATTATATGCTTATACGATGATTATTGAATTACTTAGGCATTGAAAGAAATTTATGTTTAATTGTATGAATTTTATTAGGCTTGTTAATTTATGGTCCCTACACATGGTATCAGAGCAGTAGTTCACAATATGGGGTCGAGGTCCTACCCACCTTCTTAGATTCTACCCACCTACTTAGAATCAACCAGAAATAAACCAAAAAAAAAAAAAAACCAGAAATAAAGTTTAGGAATTGAATTGTCCCAACATTAACCCATAAATTTAAACAATCCCTACATAGTTACATTGAAACTCTTTAAAACAATTAAGAAAAGAAGCCCTGGAATCCTAAATAATCTATATATATATAAAAAAAGATATATATATATATATATATATATAAGCGCATATATAAGTTTGGGCCTGAGGGCCAAGATCCAAAAACAAGCTCCATCTCCACGCAACCTGCAAGTGAAGCAAAAATAAATAAATAAAATTCTCCTTGCACATTCTTAGTTCCAAATCGCACATTCAAGGCCTTCATCATCCCTGGATTAGGATGACTAGAAGAGAGAAAGAGAATACATCGTATATAGATAGCCTCTTACATAGAGTATTTATGTTGGCTTAAGAACCGTAGATGTTGCCCTGTGAAGCTAATGGTAATATATTATATTATAAAGATAGCAATAGCTGGGAGACATCGATATATCTTCAAGAGAGAGAGGAAGCATGCCATTCCCGACCCTGGGAGGTGCGCTCAATGCATGGTGGTAGATTGAAAGGAGAAAGAGAAGGATTTGTTCTCATGCTGTGGGATCATAGAGTAGCCCTCAATGTGGAGCTCTTGGTGATGGATAATGAGCACTAGTTAGGCTAGGATTTAGAGACTCTGAATCTGAACCTGGAACTAGGTCCGCTATTTTCTATGGATATGAAACAATAAAACAGCACCGGATTTCAATCTATATCTACTTTTGTATCTCTGCGGGCTCCTGGCTTAGATCCTTGTCTTGTTCTTCCATCCAAGTGTGCATCATAGCTGGGGCAGACTAACACCGATAATCCTATTCGTTTTTAAACACTTGAATACCAATTATTACAGTAATGAATTGCACGCACGAGGGTGATGCATTCCTCTTCATTCATCGGCACCAGGGCAGAGTGAGACGCAGATGAGAAGCATCGTCACCTGCGAGGGCCTCGACATTAGTGCCATCTGCACCACATAACAGCTTTTTGACAAATTAGAATGTCTAGAATTATAATAATATGATTTCAATTTTTTTAGGCTTCCAATCAATCAAGTCTGTCACTGAATCTCCCTCTCATGCATAGGAATATACTATATATTGCCAGTTATATTGTCTATTCTTCTTGCAATAATTGTCATTTTTTTTATATAGAAAGAAAGATAACTATCGACTGTCAGAAACCCTTCCTTCAAAGAGAGAGATCGACCTATTTTAGTAAACACGAGATCTTATTCACCTATAGAGCTCATTATTAGGTCTTAATTTCATTCAATTTTCAATCCACCGAGGAAATTCTACAAAAAAAAAATTGCCATTGCCCAACGACATGAACAAATATAGAAATAATAAGAAAATCGCTTTACCCCGTTAAAGCATAAAGACCACACAAACCCTAAACTTGCAAGAAAGGGATAACACAACGATTTTAAAACCAAAATTTAGACATACTTTACCGCTGAAAACCCTGAACCAAGGACTTTCACGTTCGAAAGAAAAATAAAGCAGAATTCACGGTTACGCTGTCCAAAATTCACGAAATTCTACCACCCCAAAATAGATCTGGCAACATATCAAAATTTTGAATTACAACTAGGATCAAAAGTACAAATCACTCAAAAGTTTGCACCATATTTGATTTTGAAAAACATGGCGGTAACAAAACTTACAGAATAATTAGGATTTATTAGAATAACAGGAGACAACTAGTAGAAACAAACAATGAGAACACCTCGACCATAGGCATCTGAGGCATGAAGATTCCCTCTATCGAATGAAAAGGGTTGCATTCTCATGCTCTTTTCTTCAATAAATTGAGGTTGTAAATGAGGGAACCCACAACGGATGCCCATTGTGCACGCGTAGGAAACAAAATGCCCATGCGAAAAAAAAAACAACCCTCAATGAAAAACGCATGCGCCCAGCGTT
>JZKD02S1826978.1:127207-151816 GCA_000966675.3 Picea glauca | reverse complement strand
CCAGTGACCAACGCCAGAAACCAAACACCTGACAAACGAGGAGGAGAAGCCATGAGAGAAGGCCATGGTGGCCGACTACGTAACCAAAAACCTCGCAAGAAGAAATAATGAGGAAAAGAGGAATTAGGGTTAAGGAATAGTTTAGGGTTTGGGTATGAAGAGCTGGAGAAAACGAGGGCGACACGTGGGCTTCATGTGTGCCCGCCCTTTAGTTATTTAAAAAGAAATTTGTTTTTAAATTATTTACGTAATTTATTTTTTCTTTTATTTTAGTTTTTTTTTTTTTTTTTGATTAGCGTAAAATATTTATATATATTATATGTTAAATTGTTTATTTATTTGTAATAAAAATGAAAAAAATATATATATATATATATATATATATATATATATATTTGAAATATTTGGGGTAGTCAATGGGATTTGAACTTGTGATTTCCCCCATTCAAAGTTTTCACATAACCCTCCATACCAACGCACCACACGTTGTACCTTAAAAATAAATAAATAAATAAAAGGATTAATTAAATTAGTGATTAATTAATTAATACTAATAATAATATTAATTTTTTGGATTAAATTGAAAGTGTTGAATCAGGCGAATGAAACTTAGGTGTTTTTTATTAAGTTTAGTCTATATTATTAGTTATATATATATATATATATATATATATATATATATATATATATATATATAATCAACATTAGGTTGGAAGTCACCTTAATTAGTTGTAAGCGGAAAGTTTAAAGGACTTAGACTAGGACAAGCAGGACGGAGGCGACATACACACTAGGAAAGTAAGCTAGAGGAATTGGCGAGTATGGCACAAGGCTAGCATAGCTACCAGGCAAGGGAGTCAATAGTTTTCTTAGGCAAAGAAATCAACCTTAGATGCTTTAGCCCTAACCTAGCCAATCCCCTAAAGAGAGTAGCGTCTATTTGCAGACAAGTAAAAATAAACTTACGCCTAACCCTATTTTCTAGTTTAAGATGTGAAAATCTGAAACATCCTTGAAATCACCCTGACAACTTTGGTTGATGCAGGTTAAATCATACATGATGGTTAGGACTCGAGGGAATCAAGGAAGAGGAGCATCATCGCAGGCACCACCAACACCACCAGCGCTGCCACCACCATCGCCCGACCTAGCTCTCATACTGCACTCTTTGGAAGCCATAAATGAGACTTTAAAGGGGTGACAACCAACAGGGATCGAAGTGGAACCCCCACCATCTGGAATGGGTAATCCAGAAGCATCGAGGGATTCAGAGGGAGGACCTCCACCCGAATACATCGCTTGAGAATTGCAAAAGATCAAACTTCTGGATTTTGTCAGGGGTCACGCCAATGAATGCGCAGAAGCATGGTTGGAAGGCATGACAAGGTGTTTTTCCTTAAGGGACTATGCATCCACCTCAAAGGCGAAGATAGTGATTTTTCAATTAAGAGACAACGCCTTGAACTGGTGGGGAAACCTGGAAAGACAACTGCATCTTACCCCGGACACCGTATCTTGGTAACTTTTCGAGGAGAGGTTCCAAAGGAAATATCTACCAGCTTACTATGAGGAACAACAAGTAGGAGCGTTTCATGCCATAGTACAGGGAAACAAAACCATAGAAGAATATGAGATTAGGTTTATGGAATTGTTCAAGTATGTTTCATATACGGATAATGACCAATGATAGGCAGAAATATTTGTCTATGGGTTGAACCCTAAGATAAGGGCTATGGTGCGGATGTGGAAACCATCTTCAGTAGCGGAAGCTATGAAAAATGCATGTTATGCAAAGGAACACATGAACTTAACCGGAGGTACGAGACCGACCTTTCTGCATCATCCTGGATTCGTAGGGAAGGCCCCTAGGACATTTCCCAGGGGAGGGAGCTCAAGGCCACCTCCATATGGTAATAGAGTCACACCAAGGACAGTAGCCACAGGGATTTCAATGGTAGTGAGTGCAGCATCTCATTCATCATCAACGACGTAGATAGGTCCACGACCATCTCAGGGAATAGCTAGTAGGGGTAGGGGTTCCAGGGGAAGGAACTCATTTCAGAGACAGTCATAGAATAGTGCACAAGTTCAATGTCGTGTTACCTGTTGGGGATGTGGAGGACCCCATTACTAGTGTGACTTCCCAGAGTTACAATCAGGATTCGTTCATAGAGAAGGAAAGGCCTCGATGGGAAGAGCAAGTAGCAGCCACCAGATTTACACAGCGGTTAATAATCACCAGGCCGAGAATCAATCCACGATGGTGGAGTCATCAGGTATGCTAAATCATATCAATGTTAAGATTCTATTTGATTCTGGTGTGACAGATAGTTTCATTTCATCATCTGCATTAGAAAAGAGTGGGTTGGCAGCCTACGAGCACGATGACTTTAAACAAGTCGAGATGGCTTTGTGGGAAAAACAAGTAGTAGGACCAAGCATTGATAATTGTATAGTAGACCTGGGAGTGTGTGCTACCAGGTTGAAGGTATATGTCACTGCTCTCAGGGCATATCACCTAATTATTGGAATGGATTGGTTAGAAGCTCATCAAGCTTTAGTAGATTGTTTCGCAAAAAGTGTTCTTTGTGTCGACGATGAAGGAAGACCAGTAGAGATCTAGGGTGTACGGAGAAAGGTGTCATTATGCTTTATATAAACTATGAAGGTTAAGTGATGCTTGAGGAAAGGGTGTCGACTATATGTAGTGGAAGAAATGAGTGCAAGGAAGGGACCTTCATTGGATTAGTACCCGGTATTGTCGAAATTTAAGGATGTATTTCTGAACGAGTTACGAGGGTTACCTCCTGAGAGGGAGCTTGATTTTACTATTGAGATAAAACCTAGTGCAAAACCAATTTCCAAGACTTTGTATCGGATGACAGTGATGGAACTTTGTGAATTGAAAATGTAGTTAAAAGAGTTACTGGACTTAGGGCTAATAAGGCCCAGTGTTTCACCTTGGGGTGCACCAGTAATTTTTGTAAAGAAGAAGGATGGATCCTTATGACTGTGTATAGACTACAATGACTTGAATCGTGCTATAGTGAAAAATAGGTACCCAATGCCGCGAATAGATGACCTCCTTGATCAGATGAAAGGAGCAGCAGTATTCTCAAAGATCGATTTGTGATCAGGGTATCATCAGTTAAGGATTAAGGAAGGAGATATCCCAAAAAATGCCTTTCAAACTCGGTTTGGACATTACGAGTTTGTCGTAGTACCTTTTGCATTGACCAATGTGCTAGAAGTATTCATGAGCCTCATGAATGGTGTATTCTGGAAGTACTTAGACCGTTTTGTACAAGTCTTTCTAGATGACATCCTCATCTATTCCAAGAATGAAAGAGAACATGAGGAACACTTACAAGTAGTGTTGTCCTGCCTTAGGGAGAACAAATTGTATGGGAAGTTGTCGAAGTGTTCCTTCTTCCAAAAATAAATTCACTATTTAGGTCATATCATTTTCGGTGAAGGAATCTCTGTGGACCCAGAAAAGGTAAAGGCCATTATGGAGTGGCCAGTGCCGAAAAATGCCCATGAGGTGAGAAGCTTCATGGGGATAGCAGGTTATTATCGGAGATTTGTGGAAGGATTCTCAAAAATAGTGAAACCCATCACCACTTTACAGCACAAGGGGGTCAGGTATGAATGGACAGAAGAGTCTAATAGTGCATTCATTGAGCTTAAGAGGTTACTAACTAGTGTGCCAATTCTACGAGTGTCAGATATGGAAAAGGACTTCACAGTCTGCACAGATACCTCGAAGCAAGGGTTGGGGGTCATGCTAATGTAGGATGGAGGAGTGATGGCTTATGCATCAACTAAGTTGAAGAAACATGAAGAGCTATACGCGACTCATGATTTAGAGTTGGTAGCTGTAATGCTAGCTCTGAAAATTTGGAGGCACTATCTTGTGGGGCGAAACTTTGAGCTCAAAATGGACCATTAAAGTTTAAAACATATCTTCACTCAAAGAGATCTAAATGCTAGGCAAAGGCGATGGATTGAGTTTATGAGTGAGTACGATTTTGGTATTTCATACATCAAGGGAAAGGAAAATGTGGTCGCAGATGCCTTGAGTAGGAGACCCCATGTCTTCTCCTTGGTACCTTTAACAGTCAATCTGAGGGAACATGTGTTGATGCAACTCCAAGGAGACAATTGGTATTTAGTGGTTACTTCAAACCTTCAGAGTGGGAGGAAATTAGATCCAAAGTATAAAGGATATAGTCTAGAAGTAGACAGACTGTTAAGATATCGAGGAAGGATGTACATCCCTGAAAATGGGGATATTCGAAGCATCGTACTAAAGGAAGCCCATAGAGCACTTTATTGTGTGCATTCGGGTGTGAAGAAGATGTACACAGACATGAGGAAGATTTTCTTCTAGGTAGGCATGAAGCATGATGTAGTCCATTTTGTCGCCAAGTGCCTAGAGTGTCAACAAGTGAAAGTTGACCACCATCACCCAACAGGCCTCCTACAACCACATGATGTTCCTATGTCCAAGTGGGAAGTCATCTCTATGGATTTTGTTGTGGGGTTTTCGCTCACATCTCATAGACACAATGCCATTTTGTGATAGTGGATAAGTTAACCAAGAGTGCTCACTTTATTTCGGTTAGAGACACTTACAATGTCACTTATGTGGCACGTGTGTTTGTAAGTGAGGTTATCGGTTTGCATGGGATACCTAAGAAGATCATTTCAGATAGGGACTCCAGATTTACTTCTAGTTTTTGGACAAGTTTTCAGTCAGCATTGGGGACTCAGTTGAACTTAAGCACAGCTTATCATCCTGAAACAGATGGGAAAACTGAGAGAGTAAATCAAGTCATGGAAGACATGCTCAGGATGTACGTCATGGATAATCAAAACCAGTGGGAGAAGTATCTACCTTTGGTAGAGTTTGCCTACAATAACAGTTTTCATAGCTCCATCAAAATGCCACCCTACGAAGCTCTGTATGGAAGACCATGCAGAACATCGTTGAGTTGGGATAGACTAGAAGACTGAGTAACAATTGGGCCAGAATTGATTCAAGAGATGGAGGAATAGGTGATTCAGATTAGACAGAGACTAAAGGAAGCATAGGATAGGTAGAAAAGTTATGTGGATGCACACAGGACCGACCGAAGTTATGAAATGGGAGACCAGGTTTTCATTTGTATCAGGCCTAATAAGAGTACCATACGGTTCGGGAAGGGGACAAAGTTGTCACCTCAATTTATAGGACCGTTCAGAATCCAAGAGAAAATTGGACCCGTTGCTTATCGTCTCATACTTCCACCCCACTTGCATAAAACTCATAATGTTTTTCATGTATCTGTTTTACGTCATTATGTTGTTGATGAATCACATAAACTAAATTGAAAGGAATTGCAGGTATCAGACATGGGAAATCTCACGGTAGAACCGTTACGCATATTGGACCATAGAGTTTGACAGCTTAGGAACCGTCTGGTAGACCAAGTTAAGGTCCAATGGGACAAGTATAGTCCAGGATCTGCTACTTGGGAAGATGCCAAGACATTACGACGAGACTATCCCTCACTTTTTTGACCACCTCGAGAATATGTTTCTCAAAGGTTGGGTGTATTTAACACCACCTTTTGACTTAAAAAACCAAGATTACCTGAGGCCTACACTTTTATTTTCTACTCACAGTGAAACTATTAAATGATACACTTAAACTTTTAGGACGTATGAACCTTTATGAATGTTTAAATGTTATTGATGATGATGGATATTATGCGATCTACTATGTGAATGTAAATTTTATGAATGATTAAATGTTATTGATGATGATGTATATGATGCGACATATTGTGTGAATGTGAATCCTATGAAGGTTAAAATTCTATTAGAATGATGTTGGATATGATGCAATCTATTTGGTAAATGATAATTTTATGAATGGGTGACGAAATTGAATTATGGGATATTATGAGATATATTCCTAACTTGAAAACTTTGATGTTAAGTTGTTGGTACATGGATACCGAATTGAAATGATGATTGTATGCAATTACATGATGATAATGCATAGAAATGTATGAGTTTGTGTTACAGACTAATMTGCAGGTYATGGGCTATGAAATAGCCAAGGGATAATAATGATGAAAGTGAATGTCATGACCACTAGCCGAGAAACATTATGGTATGAATCTTTGTATGTGAAATTATATTGGTTTGGATGCATTGCTATGATATGTGGACCAGTGCATGATTTCAAGTGATGAGACTGCCCAAAACTGAATAAACGATGACAAAACTTCTAGCAACATGGTGCCACTATATATTCCATTGTAGGGTGTGGACCCTAGTTATGATTAGGATGGGTGGAGGCATTTCCCACCGTGTATCCTCCGAAACCTGAATTCATGGGAGGACGATATTAGCTCATGCTCCCCTAGATGTGTGATGATGACTGTCAGTTGCCTGCTAGGGAATCTTGGTCAAGATAGTGACACTTCCGCTTACGGGTTCTATTTGGAGTTAGGTCAATATAGTTGATGCTCCAAGATAGTCCAGCAGAGGAAGGATAGGAATGACGATGGAAGTAAGTTAGGGAGGAAGGATGAGTAGAAATAGTTGAGAAAGTATGGAGATTTGTCTTATGGTGGAATTTATTGTTTTTCCCTTCTTAAAAAAAATAAAATGTGTATATATGAATATTCATAATTACGTAACTAAACCATAGTTGTCTAAATAAAATTGTTGAACTAGATAATTGTAATTAAAGGATTTCGCAAACATTTGATTGGTTTAATGTATTTTATAAAAGAATAGTCTTGTTGATTGGATTGGATGCATACATAAATTAATATAAGGGTGATAGTTATTGATTATTAGTACATGCATGAGACTTGTATGTACTAGCTACACATGCATTTCTTGTGCATGTACACTAGTATGAATGAGTTTCTTAGCTTACTTACTAATAATGTCGATAAATTGTTATGAATGTGTGAACCATGTTTTTTTTCTTTTGTATCATGAGATACCTTAACTTCGGGACGAAGTTTCCTAAAGGGTGGGTGTATGTAACAACCCTGGTTAAATAGTTGCATAGGGATTATTAAGTATAATTAATTAGATAATTAATTGTCCTAATATGGTTTTAGTTAAACAATGTTTATTTCTTAATAATATTTATTAATTAATTAATTATATATGTTGATTGATTAATTAATTAACCAATTGACTCATTAAAGGTTTGTGTAATGAATTAGAGGAGCTTAATAATTTTAATTTATTTAATTAAAGAATTTACGTATGCAGGGGGGATGAAGCATTAAATGAAGGATAAGCTAATAAAGGCATGTGATAAGGTAATAATGGGGAGGATAAGGTAATTAATGGAGGATAGGGAGTCGGTGGATGAGGGGAGATATGACGGGAGGAGTCCGACGGGAGAAGGGAATGAGTTTTGGGGGGAGGAAGCATTTTGGAGGAAGGCACTGTATTTCTGGTTTGGGCATATTTTCTGGTGTTGGGAGTTTGGTTTTGGGGGTTTTTGTGAATCATTGCAGGGGGCACTGGGTTGTTGGGGGTTTTGGTCATGGGGGCCAGGATTCCTTACAGTATCATGGAGCTAGGGAGTCGGACAGGCTGCTCCTAGTTGGTTGGGTGGTTAGTCGGTTTGGGCAGGGTTTGGTCAAGCAACAGGCTGTGCAAGGCAGCAGGGAGGATAGCCAGATAAGAGAGGGTTTAGCATCAGGAAGAGGTATTTTATTTATGAATTTTCTGAGTTATGTGATGATTATGTAAATTATTAGCATGGTGTTCGTAAATTTAATTCATGTTGTGGATAAATTAAATTTTCTGTTGAATATTATATGCTTATACGATGATTATTGAATTACTTAGCCATTGAAAGAAATTTATGATTAATTGTATGAATTTTATTAGGCTTGTTAATTTCTGGTCCCTACATTTGTTAGTTTCCCTTTCAACAACCATATGAAATTTCTTAAGAATTCCTAGAAATTTATCCTTTCTCTTGATAGGGAAATCCAACACCTTTTTTGATGCATCATCAATAAAAAGTAACAAAATAAGCATCCCCTCCCCGTGATTTGACATTAATTGGGCCAAAAAAATTAGAATGTACAAAGTGTATCCCTTTTATGTCTATCCCTTATAAATTATACCCTTTTATGTCTACCCATAATACAATGTTCACAAAGTTTAAATTCTGCACGTTTAATCCTAGGGAAAAAAAATTGTTCAACAATGATTTTTAGGCCTCTTTTAGTCACGTTCCCAAGTCTTTTGTGCCACAAATATGTTGTAGGATCCTCCTTTCTAACTGTAGCAACAATATCTAATTTCTACAGTTTTGATTTTAATGTGTAGAGAGTGCATATTTTCTTCCCCTTTGCAACAAACAATGAACCCTTTACAATTTTCTATCTTCCCTTTCCAAACACTATATGGAAACCTTCATCATCTAGATTCCCAACTGAAACCAAATTCATTCCATGATATGGTACATGTCCAACATGTTTAAGAAATGTAATAAGGCCATCTTCTGTCTTTATTAGAACATCTCCCGCTACTTCAATATTACAAAGAATTTTATTACCTAAGAAAACCTTACCCATATTACCATATTTATATGAGATAAAATTTTATGTGCTTGGGGTAGCATGGTAGGAAGCTACATAATATAAAATCCAATCACTATCATGACTAGAAGTATAAAGGCATGGTGTTGGTGCTGGTTTCCTGTATGTAACAACAATATTTTATTTGTTACTATTGGTGTTGGCTTCCTTTATCTCTCTTTTTAATATCCTACAATATTTTATGATGTGGCTAAGTTTCATGCAATGATAGCAGGTTATTCTTCCATGCCTAGTATTTGAATTGTCTCTAGAGATGGGCCACCTTGATTTCTTTCTATTTGGTTTCCTTCCACGGTCACCAAGGGTTAATGCCTACATATTTGACATTTCCTCTCTGATGGATTTCTTGTGCATCTCTTCATTTAATAAACTATTAGAAACATCTTAAAAACACATTTTACGTTTTGGTGTTGCATTACTTATGGTGAAAACCATGTTTTTCCAACTATTGGACATTGAGCTCAAGAGTAGGAGGGCATGTATCTCATCATAAAATTCAATCTTCAACGAAGTGTTGGGTCAAAAATTTGTGAAACTCATTTAAATGTTTGGGCTCCCTTCCTTCATTTTGAGGTTAAACAACCACTTCCTAAAAAATAACGTGTTCACCATTGTGTCTCATTCACATAAATCATGAAGCTTCTTCCATATCGACTCAGTTGTCTTTTCTTGCAAAACATGGAAGTATATCTTGTTTGTCAAATAATCTCGTAGAGTGAAAATTGTCTTCGGATATAACTTCTCATGGTCTTCATAGGTCATCGATGAGGGTTTCTTTGATTTTACCTCAATTGGAAATTGTAGATGTTTTATGGTGATTACATATTCCATTTTTTACCTCCATATGATGAAGTTTACCCCAGTAATATTTTCAATGTTTAACATCTACTCCATTGGAGGCACCTGTAAATGAACCCTACACACACCTAATATTCAACAACTACCAGTTGTTAAAAAATAAAAAACATTTGATAATAAACTTAAAAATATCTCATGATAAGACACCAAACATAATAAAAATGATGAAAATAAACGAGAACACAACACCACCTATTTTATGTGGAAAACCAAGTGATGTACTGTGAAAACCCTACACACACAAAATATCGTACAAAAGACTTCGCTCTGATACCACGGTTGTTAAAAAATAAACAACACTCAATAATAAAGTTAAACAAAACCAAACACGTGTACGCTATCATAGAATAAGGTAGAGAAATACCATAGGCTACCACAAAATCAATCAAGTATGAAGAATTCATGTTGAAATCTAAATGTTCTAGCTTTTGGTTTTTTGGGGGGGAGATTATCTATTTAATTCTACCCAAAATATGGTGAGAAATTGTTGAATTTGCAGATTTGAGCAATTAAGTATGTATAATCAGAGTGTCCTAGGGTTTTCCAATCCATTTATGCATTGATAAATGCAATTTATAAAAAGGAAGATTGTGTTTTCTCTTAGATTTATATGGTCGGATTTCGGCCAAAAATACCAAAACGTAGAACATTTAGAAAACGCATTTTATTTTATTTGGTCTCACATACAACACTATTACTCTTCCAACATTAATGGGCCTATAGATAAGGATGTTGGATGAGACCATTTAAGATTGTCCAAAACTACCTTCACACGGATGTACGGAACATAGACCTTCTTATCTCTATCCTCGGAAGGGACATACACAAACTTTGATCTATCACACTTTCTATGCTAACCATTTGAGCATGGCCATCATCACACTCATACCCTACGCGGCTCCCATTCCTTACATTAGCGACATAATTTTCATAGTTGAGTGATTCAACGTTATGAACAATGATATAATAGTATTGGAAGTCAGCTTTAATTGTGGAGGAGGAGGTGTCCAAGTAGTTTTATAGTTACATATATTCTTTGAAATCAAGGATTTATTCAATCTTGTAAATCATACCATCGATGTCATCGGGAATATCTTTGAATGGATGGCGAGAATGTTGGTAGGTGTGAGAATTTGGAGTTGATATGTTTCCACACCCACTTCAAAATCGACATGGAAAAATTGAATGAATGGCGAGAACGTTGGTAGGTGTGAGAATTTGGAGTTGAGATGCTCCCACACCCACTTCAAAATCGACATGGAAAATTGGGCGTTGTCTAACTATTCTACGAAATGGTTTTTTTGGTCAGAATCTGACGACATAAATCTACACGAAATCAATATTTTTTGTTGTTTAAAGTCCATTTATGAATGCAGAAATGGATTCAACATGTTCAAAAACCCCGGGGTCACTCAGATTATACATAAATAATCACTCAAATCTATGGATCTAACAATTTCTTCTCGAATTTGAGGCAAATGTTCACGGAAAAAATCGTTGAATGGAGTTATCTTCCAATAATCACAATTTCCCTTATCAATTTGTCTCACAGTCTGGCAACTTTCTGCAGAATGGAGTTATCTTCCTTCCTTGTTCCACTGAAGATGACGTTGATGACGTGTTTCTTCAGTACACTCCTCAATACAATCAGATTTTCTATCCACCACAATAACAACAAGTCTCTCCTAGATAGTATCTTTTATGTTCAATTAATTCTCAATATTGAGAGGGAACATTCAAAGTCTACTATAACCGAAGAAACAAGTGGAGAGTTTTCAAAATTATCATGATTTGATTAGTCTCTTGGCTCATAAAATATAAAATATTGATTCCAAATGGTTTTGGAACATGGCATTTACAATGAGGGTGCTACCAAACTTATTTTCATTAACATTCTTTGTTTTGGTTGTTTTCCTGAGCAAATTACTCTACACAACTTCATTGGTAACACATGCATTGGATGTTGAATTTATTTTTATTAAATATATTTTAAAAAGGGATATTACTTTCATTTCCTTTACTGCCATGATTCTTAGTGAAGGGTTTCATTGTTGAACCTCCATATAAGTTGACAATAAGAACAGATGAGGTATTTGTAAGGTGATGAGAAAGCTAATAAATATAAGCTCAAAGGTGTGTTGATCACCCGAGTGGAAACACTAAGCTATAAATGAAGTTATGATTGAATGAAAATTCTCATAAAGTTTTTGACAACAATTCAATTTTATAATTGTATCCCAAATCAAAGCAACCAAATTCAAAATCGCAACTCTTTTTAGGTAGGGATTTACCTTTAATATATTATTGAATGAAAAATCTCATAAAGTATTTGACAACCATGCAATTCTATAATTATATACCAAATCAAAGAAATGAAATTAAGAATCACAAGTTTGTTTAGGTATAACACTTTTCACTTTGCTTAGTATTAGAACTATCTGTTATGCAACTATTTCCCTTGTTTTACATGTAAAGCACGGATGTGAAGTGGGAAGAAGGGGGGAATTTTGTCATAACATTTTGATGCACAATTAATCTCCATTCGGCTGAAAACAAAAAGACTTGTATAATTGTTTCTCTAACAATCACGTGCTACGATCTTATTCGAAGCAACATATATTTTACAGTTGCTACAGTATAACTCTCACACAAACACACACACAAGAAACCATAACACAAGACACAAGATGCTCCTCTAAAACTTAATGATGCTCTCATTGATTCTCCAGTGATAGTTAAATACACAAAACTTGCTCATAATATTGAGATTGCCTATTTAATAGTGGAAAATGAGATAGAATATGCCCTCATATAAGACCGTGTTTCAAAATCATAACCGGGATTTCCTTATCCACACAAAAGGATGTGATAGGATATTTCTTAGAAAGCAGGGGAAAACTATCATTTTTTTTTAAACCTACAAAAGGTGTGGCAATAGCGATGATAGTTCATCACAAGTATGGCATCTGTGTCGCAAGCTATTGATGTGTGTTTTTACTTTGCTACGCTTTTTCGTCGCTATTTCCACACTTTTTCATTTTTGCTTGCCACTCTTTTTCATCGCAAGTATGGCATCTGTGTCACAAGCCATTGGTGGGTTTTTTTACTTGCCATGCTTTTTCGTTGCTATTGTGATTATCTTTAATTGCTACTTTCCATGCTTTTTCGTTGCAAGTATGGAATCTGCGTTGCAAGCCAGTGGTGGGGTTTTTACTCTGGAACTTGTTTTGTCGTTATTGCCACGATTTTTTCGTCGGAAGAAGGTATACCTATTTTTAGGATGATGACATGTGGCGACCTGATTTCATCCTTGTTTCCATGAATAATGAATGTGTGGATATAGAGACAAAAAAAACTATTTTCCTTCATGGAAAGTGCAACAGATATATGTGGCAATAGCAATGAAAAATCGTGGCAAATTTGGTCATATGTAGTAGTGACTGATACTACTTCGATTGAACAAAACTCTAATCATGTGGACTCCTTCAAGCACATAGGATGTTGGAGGTTTTGTCAAAATCTAGAAGGGAATCATCTGGAGAAAGAGAGGAAGATGCATATGGTAGCAGCATAGAGGAATCTTTTTATCAATTTGTGTTGAAGATCAAAAACCCTAGCAAGTGCTAAATACATAAGAAATGCATATCACAAGCATACTCTGTTTTTAGAGTTTATTGATGGAATTTGTCAAAGAGGGATATGTTTACAGTGACAGTATGGAAAATGGATCTCTTCAGGGTGCAAGGTATTCATCTTCCTAGCAGCAATTCCAGAGGCATTGAGTGTTTGTTTAAAGCACTTGGGGTATTACATTTTGGCATAAACCTTTTTTGTAAAATTAAGTATGGGGAAGTTTAAATGATTAAGTCTAATATATTGCAACATTTAATATATTTGAAGTCAAATTTTAGGTCTTAAAACATCCTTTTCCAACATTCATTTTAGGTTTTAAAAGAATTTTGGACAAAATTGTTGAAAACAGTCACGTACGGGAGTTTGTAGTGCACATTGTGTGTTTTCTGTGTATTGCGCTACCAACTCTTCAAACTTTCAAAATGGATGAGATTTGGTCAAATTCGACTTGGAAAGATGATTTTTGGGTCAATTTGGCCACATATATTTGAATATAATATCATCCCCCGTCAAATCATGCAGGTGGCACTTTGTTTCCTCAATGGAAACATTCTATGGATCAAATCCTAGATTGTAGGAATATGACTAGATTTTGGAAATCTGTGTTTTCCTGTTTTAGTAATATTTTTTGGAGATAGATTATGATGATCTAGAAAGATATTTTTGGAAAATGGGAGATTTTTCTCACAATCACAAGCTCCTCTTCAAAAACCTCTCTCAATTTTCCAACATCTGTTTGGATTCGGGAGATATAAGTGAATCTTTGAGCATCATTTTCCAGAAATTTGATAGTTTGTATTTTCCGTCCACCTCATAAATTCAAATTTGACTTGGATAACTAAATATAGGTTATCTAATAAGGCCTTGTGAAACACATAGAAGAAGTTACAACAGGTTTGAATCTTTGAGCACCGAAGTGGAATGTTACAAATGTAACAACTTTGTGCACATGGCCAAATATTGGAGAATGACAGTCCCTCCTAGAGAACCACAACAGAATAAAAACAATCACAGACAGGACCTTCAGAAAAGGACATGAATAAGAAAGCAGAATTATTATAGCAATGAAGAATTCACACTCTCTCTACAAGCTAAGAAGAAGAAATGTGGTTGGTATGTTGATAGTGTTTGTTCAAAACACATGACAGTTGATAGCGACAAGTTTCTTACATTAAGAAAGGAAAGAGATGGATCATTCTCCTTTGGAAATGATGATTCATCTAAAATCATTGGAAAAGGCATACTCAGAATTGGGAACAAGAATACAAAGGAAGAAAATGTTCTACTAGTAGAAGATATGAAACATAATCTTATAAGTGTGAGTCAAATGTGTGACCAAGGTCATAAAGTTACTTTCGATTCAAAAAAGTGCGAGATATGAAAAGAAGGTTCAGGAAAATTGATTGCTACAGTTGCAAGAACTTCAAGAAACATATATGTGTTAAGTGAAATTGGAAATGAAAAGTGTTCTTTAGGAAAGGAATATAAAAGTTGATTATGGCACAGAAGAATGGGTCACATACATTTTGATAACCTTGTCAAAGTCAGAAAAAGAGAAGCAGTCAGAGAAATGCCCCAGATCATGAAACCAACCAACACTTTATGCAAGCATTGTCAACAAGGAAAGAAAACAAAGACCGGGTTAAAATCAAAGGAATATTCAACGACAAGACCACTGGAAATTGTGCACACTGATCAAATTGGACCAACTACAACAAAGGGTTTAAAAGGTGAGAAATAATTTATATTATTAGTTGATGATTATACAAGAATGAATGTAGTTTTATTTCTTAAGAATAAGTCAGAAGCTTTTGAAAACTTTAAGATCTACAAGGAAATTGTTAAAAATGAAATGGATTCAAAAATCAAATGCTTTAGATATGATAATGGAGGAGAGTTTACTTCAAAGATATTTATGGACTACTGCAACAGTCATGGAATGAAAAGGAAATTCTCTATTGCTAGGACACCTCAACAGAATGGAGTTGTTGAAAGAAAGAACATGACAGTACAGTAAATGGTTTGAACAATTCTAATGGATTCCAAATTGATAGATATATTTTGGACACATGCAGTGCATATAGCAGTTCACATTCAAAACAAAGTAATGGTCAGAAACAACACTGACAAAACTCCCTACGAACTATGGAAAGGAAGACCAGTAAATGTGAATCACTTCAGAGTTTTTGGAAGCAAATGTTACATCAAAAGAGAAGATGGAAGAATGGGAAAGGTTGAATCTCATGTGGATAAAGGATTACATGTTGGGTACTCAAGTACAATGAAATCATACAAGTTTTACAATCTGAGATTGAACAAAGTTGTGGAAAGCATCAACCTAACAATTGATGAAACAGGAAGACCAGAATCAAAGGAAGAAGAAAATGAATCAATGGAATAGCCTTTCGAAGAAGAAGCAGAAGATGAAAAAGAAGTAGAAGAGGAAGATAAAGAGAATCTGATAGAAGAAGAAGATAAAGTTTAGAAAGTGTCTCCAAAGACACCTAGAAGACAAGTACAGAAGAATTATCCTTCAGATTAGATTATCGAAAACAAAGATGTAGGATTTGAGACTAGAAGAAGAATTTGTTCACCAAAACAAACACACCTAGCACTCTTATCTACAATTGAACCAAACTATTTTGAAGAATCCAACAAGGATGAATTTTGGAATAAAGCCATGGATGAAGAATTGGATCAAATAGAGATAAATGACACTTGGGAATTGGTTCCAAGACTAAAGAATAAGAATGTGATCAGCACAAAATGGGTTTTCAGGAATAAATTGAATGAATATGGACTGGTTACAAGGAACAAATCTAGATTGGTATGTAAAGGATATGCACAGATTGAAGGAATCAACTTTGAAGAGACATTTTCCTCAGTTGCCAGAATGGAAGAAATCCATTTTCTTTTAGCTTATGCATGATCCAAAAATATTAAAGTGTATCAGATGGACATAAAATCATCTTTTCTGAATGGGGAACTTGAATAAGAAGTCTACATTGAACAACCAGAAGGATTTCAGTTGTCAGAGAATGCAAATTATGTGTGTAAATTAAAGAAGGTCGTGTATGGTCCAAAACAAGCTCCTAGAGCATGGTACTCTAGATTGGATAAGTATCTATAGTAGGTAGGGTTCAAAAAAGGAAGTGCATACAACAACCTCTACATCAAGGTAAGTCAAGGTAATATTTTATTAATTGAAGTTTATGTTGATGATATTATTTCTGGTAGTGATGATGACAGGTTAAGACAAAAATTTGCAAAGGATATGCAGAATGAATTTGAAATTTTGTTACTTGGAGAACTATCCTTCTTTTTGGGACTTCAGATATGTCAAAGCAACCAAGGAATTTTTATTTCTCAAACCAAGTATATTAGAGAAATGCTAAAGAGGTTCGGAATGGAATATTTCAAACCAATTATCACTCCCATGCAAAGTATTTTCAAGTTGAGCAAAGATGATGATTCAAAGTCTAAAGATCATAGGCAATACAAGTCAATTATTGGAATCCTACTATATGTGACAACATCCAGATCGGATGTAATGTAGGCAGTTGGATAGGTGGAACGATTTCAAGAAGCACCAAAGGAATCACATGTATTAGAAGTGAAGAGGATTTTTAGATATCTCAAAGGAACAGAAGAGTTTGGATTATGGTATCCAAAAGGAAAATATATATCACTTATTGCCTACACAGATGCAGATTGGGCAGGTTGTATTGATGACCGACGAAGCACTAGTGGAGAAGAATTCTACTTGGGTGAGTGTTTAGTATCATGGATAAGAAAGAAACAATCATCAATATCTTTATCTACAGCCGAGGCAGAGTATATTGCAGCAACATCATGTTGTACATAGGTTCTTTGGATGAAACAAACTCTAACAGATATACAAGTTGACTATGATGAGCCCATTCCAATATATTGTGATAATACAATCACCATCAGTATCTCTAAGAACTCGGTGATACAATCCAAGACGAAGCACATTCCAATCAAGTATCACTTTCTATGGGAGAAGGTTACAGAAAAGAACATCAGAGTTGAGTATGTGGGCACAAAAGAACAAGTGGTAGACATCTTTACAAAACCACATCCACAAGAATCCTTTGAGTATATTTTCCAGAGACTCGGAGTTATATGTCTTAAATGTACATGAGGAAGCACCATAAAGAGTATAGTTCAATCAGGGGGATCAGCCTCGAATGGAAAGATACATTTTCCATTGATAACAAAGGGGGAGAAATTCATCAGATGCAAAGGACAGAGGCATGGTTCTAAGGGGAGAAATGGTCACAGAGATGTAGAGGACAGAGGCATGTTTCCAGGGGGAGCATGAGTGATATGACTTCATTATTGAAGGACATAATTTTAGTTTTTCATCAAAGTGTTGCCATCAATTCCAAAGGGGGAGATTGTTGATTAAGGTTGGTTGTCATTGATGTCAACCCTTGAAGAAATACCAGTAGAAAAAAAGTTTGGGTAATGGACCCAATTTTGTTTGATTTAAGATGACTCATTATTGTCTTGTCATGGTTGATAATAAGTACAAATGGATGAACTCCAAAGTGGTCCCATTATGGTGAAATCCCTCATGGGAAGATTCTTTGTGGATTGAGTTATCCTAGAAGTATGGTTAGAGAACCCATGCTTATTTGTGGAATAATGAGATCAAGGTCAGTGAATTTTTCAATGAAACTATCCTATATGGATAGTTCTTGTCATGCCATTTGCAGTGGTATGTGGAATGTCACATAACTCCTCACGGTTTGAGAATTATGGCCTTACAAAGTTGGAGGAACCTCATATGTCATCTAGAAGCCCCAAAAGGTCAAAGTAGTCAAAGTGGTTTACGAGATTTTAGAAGGTAAATAATAAAGTGAAGTGATGAGTGTACTATAATTCAAATTGAATACAAAATAAATTATTTAAATAATAAATTTAATGGATAAATTAGAAGTGGGTTAACCCTAAAATAAGGAAAGTGGACAAAGTTACCTAGAAGATGTTTTTAAGGAAGCTACTTGGAGAGTATAAATAAGAGGCAAGGCTCTCTCATTTTAGATCACACTTGAGAATAATGAATATATATAGGTTTCTTAAGTAACCAAAGGATATCTAAGCCTAATTTCAGATGGAAGGTGAAGAAAAGAAGGCCGGAATTCAAAGGATGATAAATTCTTTTGATGATGCTTTCTAAGGTATGTTATTTACATGTCATCTCACCATTTTCCCAATAACTTTTTTTCTAGAATTATTCAGACCGTGAAATTTATATGCCATTGAGGAAACATATCCAAGTATATTTGTTAAAAAATTCATCTTGTGGGTCGTCGTATTTTTGGAGTTACACTCCATTGAAAATAGGGTTTGTGTCCAGTCCTAAAACTAGTATAAAACAAGTGTTTTGGGTAAAAACGTCATAACTTATTCATAACAGATCCAAATTTATTAAGAAAAAATGTGTTGGTTATAATATAGTATTTTGTATTATGTGTAATAGTTTTAGATCAATTCAACAAATACTCTGTGTGGGGCACGCTCTACAAGGTCTCTCTCTAGAATAAGCCAGAATTCAGCAAGGTATGTCATTTTTGCTATAAATCATTTTTTGAGAGGTTACAAGTAGTGACACCTGTAGGAATTGCATAAAACACACTGAAGAACATTTTGTATCAGTTTCATATATTTATTCATTACAGGTACAAAGTTATGATTATTTCAAGTTAGGGTTGTTGACTAATCCAAAACTAGTCATGTGAGACTAAAGAAACGTTTGATGAAAATGCTAGTCTCTTGTTGTTAAAGTTAAGGAAGGTTTGAAGGTATGTGATCATATACACCAAGTCTATTACAGAATTAAAAATCATATTTGGATGATGAAATTGATGAGGGATTTTGGTTAAGGTACATGTTGGGTACATGGTTGAGACAAGTAGTTGATGAGTTGGAACATACATGAGATGTATAGTTGATGGTGTTGGTACATATTGATGAGTCATAGTTTATGAGTAGTTGAAACATGATTAGTACATACTTGGTACATGGTTGGATGCACTTGTTTATAGTACAGGTTGATTATAGGTTGTTTGGTATAGGTCGATGCATGGTTAATGCACTTGTTTATGGTACAGGTTGATTACAGGTTGAGGTACAGGTTGATGCATGGTTGATGCATGGTTCAATTTTATTAGTATAGGTTTACATCGGTATATCTCATAGTGATAGTGTGGTAGTGGTTCCATCATTCTACTTCTATTTCAGGGCAGTTGGACGGGGCAAGGACAGGTGGTTGTAGCCACCTTCCGGTTGTAGTCGGAGAACATAGGGGGTTGTAGCCTCCTTATGGTTGTAGCCAAAGAATTGGGGAGTTGGAGCTTCCCTCAGGTTGTAGCCCGAGAAACTAGGGGGTTGGAGCCTCCTTCCAGTTGCAGCTGGAAAGCAAAGGAAGTTGGTGCTTCCAATGAATACAATTCTTCAAGACATATAAGAAAAAGAATTATGTGGTTTTATCCCACTTTGGGTTTCCATGTAAAACATTGGTGTACTGTGTATGTGTATGATTGTTCATTTGTTCATTTATCATTATTGGACGATAATTCTACATTGATATAACACTTGTATTATTTTGTTAAAAAGGGTTATAATTTCTCTATTACTGATTCACCCCCCCTCTCAGTAATCCAACAATTGGTATCAGAGTAGGTTCCTTCAGAAATCAGTTTAACCACTGATCATGGAGAGAAACAACTTGTATAAAAATGGAATACCACAGTTTGATGGACGAAGTATTCTTTTTGGAGCATAAGGATGAAGACATATATAAAGGCACAAGGATTTGAAATTTGGCATTCAATTGTAGATGGATACATAGCACCAGTAGTTCCACCAACAAATGACAAAGAAGTGAAACTCGGTCAGAATAATTCCAAAGCCACAAATGCACTTCTAAATGGTCACAATGAGACGGTATTCACCAAAGTTGCACATTGTAAATCCACTAAAGATATTTTGGATAGGCTTCGAAATATTTGTGAAGGAGATTCAAAATTCAAAGAAGAAAAGCTTCAAACTTGCAGAGGTTAGTTCAAAAAACTAAAGATGAAGGAAGATGAGAATATTGCAGCCTACTTCTTACGATTCGATGAAATAATGAATGCAATCACAGGATTGGGAGAAGAAATCGAAGAATTTGTAATTGGTCAAAAGGTACTAAGATCTCTTCCTATGAGATTTGACCCTAAGATATCATCACTAGAAGAAAGATCATATCTAAACTCAATAAGCATGGGAAAACTGCATGGAATCTTCACAACATATGAAATGAGAGCTGAAAAAGAAAATTCAGATGTAAAAGAAGCAGCCTTCAAAGCATCCAAAAGATCAACGCAAAAGGAAAAACAACAAGAAGAACATAGCAGCAACAATGATATCCCGGAAGATGATGAAGAAGTGGTCAACTTCATCAAAATACTGAACAAGGGAACCGATGATAGGTATAGAGGTAAGCTTCCTTTAATTTGTTTTAATTGTGATGGTATTGGTCATTTTTCTAAAAACTTTCCTCATAAGAAAAAGATAAATGATGAAGGTTACTCAAAAGGAAAACAAACATATAAAGGCAAAATAACTACAAAGAAAGTTTTCAAGAAAATCTTATGCACCAAATAAGACATCTCATCATCAAATGAAGATGAAGTCAATGACAGTGAGACAGGAAGATTTCTATTCATGGCAGTATAAGACTCTTATAAACAAGAATCCGAAGAATAATATGAAGAAGCCGAACAAGAATATGAATAAGTCGAAGAAGAAATTGAAGAGACGGAAGTTGACTACCGAGAAGAATTGATGTGTACCATAGAAGTTATCAAAAGAGAAAAGAATAAAAACAAGAAACTACAAGTGGAACTAGACAAGAAAGAAGACACTCAAGAACTAGAACAAATGATCACAAATTTGAAGGTTCAAATAGAAGAACATAAAAGAATTGAAGAAGAACTCAAAGAACAGCTGGAAGAAAAGGACAAGATCATTGGAAATTTGGAAGCAGAGATTGTCACATTAAGAAAGGATATTCAAAAGAAAAATATGTAGAATATCTCAAAAGTTTTGGATGACATTATCAACAGTCAAAATCTCATCTTGACAAGTCCAAACTTGGATACAATCAGACGAAAAAGGGATCAAGATCCAAAACAACAGAGAAAGAAACATATATGAAAAGGTATTCAGAAACAATCAAAGGGGATAGGAAGATATACAAGGAAGATTACAGGGACACTCCTCCACCGAGAAGATTTAGATTTCAGAATCAACAACAGACATATAGGCCTCAAGAAGAAGAAGGATTCATAAGAGTACCTCATTTCCGAAGATATTCAACTCCCATGTATCAAACTATATTTTTTGGTTTATTTTATGCATGTAATAATTTTGGACATAAATTTGTAAATTACAGAGCTAACAACAGGAACATAAACAACTTTGAAAGTCATACACAAAAGGGTTATCCAAGAAGGCCTAGTGAAACACAGAGAAGAAGTTACAACATGTTTGAATCTTTGAGCACTGAAGTGGATTGTTACAAATGTAACAACTTTGGACACATGACCAAAGATTGCATAATGACAGTCCCTCCTAGAGAACCACAACAAAATAACAATAGTCACAACCAAGAACCTCAGAAAAGGACATGGTTAAGAAAGAAGAATCGATATATCAATGAAGAATTCACACTCGCTCTACAAGATAAGTAGAAAAAACATGGTCGGTATGTTGATAGTGGATGTTAAAAACACATGACAGGTGATAGATACAAGTTTATTACATTAATAAAGGAAAGAGATGGATCAGTCTCCTTCAGAAATGATGATTTAGCTAAAATCATTGGAAAAGGCACAGCCAAAATTGGGAACAAGAATACAAAGGCAGAAAATGTTCTACTAGTAGAAGATATGAAACATAATCTTCTAAGTGTGATTCAAATGTGTGACCAAGGTCATAAAGTTACTTTCAATTCACAAAAGTGCAAGATAAGAAAATAATTTTCAGGAAAATTGATTGCTACAGCTGCAATAACTTCAAGCAACATATATGTGTTAAGTGAAATTGGAAATGAAAAGTGTTGTCCAGGAAAGGAAGATGAAAGTTGGCTATGGCACAAAAGAATGAGTCACATACATTTTGATAACCTTGTCAAAGTTAGCAAAAGAGAAGCATTCATACAAATTCCCCATATCACAAAACCAACCAACACTTTATGCAAGCATTGTCAACAAGGAAAGCAAACAAAGACCAAGTTAAAATCAAAGGAATATTCAACGACAAGACCATTGGAAATTGTGCACACCGATATAGTTGGACCAACTACAACAAAGGTTTTAAAATGTGAGAAATAATTTATGTTATTAGTTGATGATTATACAAGAATGACTGTAGTTTTATTTCTCAAGAATAAGTCAGAAGCTTCTGAAAACTTTAAGATCTACAAGGAAATTGTTGAAAATGAAATGGATTCAAAAATCAAATGCTTGAGATTTGATAATGGAGGAGAGTTCACTTCAAATGAATTTATGGACTACTGCAGCAGTCATGGAATAAAAAGGCAATTCTTTATTGCTAGGACATCTCAACATAATGGAGTTGTCGAAAGAAAGAACAGAATAGTATAGAAAACGGCTCAAACAATGCTAATGGATTCCAAATTGACAGATATATTTTGGACAGAGGTGGTGCATACAACAGTTCACATTCAAAATAGAGTAATGCTCAGAAACAACACTGACAAAACTCCCTACTAGCTATGGAAAGGAACACCATTAAATGTGAAGAACTTCAGAGTTTTTGGAAGCAAATGCTACATCAAAAGAGAAGATGGCAGAATGGGAAAGTTTGACTCTCATGTGGACAAAGGAGTACTTGTTGGTTACTCAAGTACAAGGAAAACATACAAGTGTTACAATCTGAGATTGAACAAAGTTGTGGAAAGCATCAACGTAAAAATTGATGAAACAGGCAGACCAGAATCAAAGGAAGAAGAAAATGAATCAATGGAACAGCCTTTCTAAGAAGAAGCATAAGATGAAAAATAAGTAGAATAGGAATATGAAGAGAATCCGATAGAAGCAGAAGAGAAAGTTCAGCAAGTGTCTCCAAAGACACCTAGCAGATGAGTACAGAAGAATCATCCTTCAGATCAGATTATCGAAAACAAAGATGTAGGAGTTGATACTAGAAGAAGAATCCATTCACCAAAACAAACACACCTAGTACTCTTATTTACAAGTGAACCAAATTGTTTTGAAGAATCCAACAAGGATGAATTTTGGAATAAGGCCATGGATGAAGAATTGGATCAAATAGAGAGAAATGACACTTGGGAATTGGTTCCAAGACCAAAGAATAAGAATGTGATTGGCACAAAATGGGTTTTCAGGAATAAATTGAATGAATATAGACAGGTTACAAGGAACAACGCTATATTGGTATGCAAAGGATATACACAGATTGAAGGAATCGACTTTGAAGAGACATTTGCCCCAGTTGCCAGAATGGAAGCAATTTGTTTGATTTTATCTTATGCATGCTCAAAAAATATTAAAGTGTATCAGATGGACATAAAATCATCTTTTCTGAATGGCGACATAAAAAACAAAATTCATCGAGAAACATGTCACCTGCCTTAGGAAACGTGTCACATATTTAGGTGGTTTTTATGCACATGGTTTTTGCCGATGGTTTTATATTTTCATTTAAGGAATTAGGGTTTTGGACTAATCCAAGTCATTGGGTTAGGGTTTTGGATTTCGTTGGCTCCTATATGTATATTGTGTTGTAAACAGTATATTACAAAATGAATGAATATAGAATATGTTGGTTTTCCCGGTTTGGGTTTCCAGGGGAAAAATCTTTGTGTAATGTTTGTATTTTCCATTGTATATTTTTTGTTCTTTTTTTGAATATATGTTTGTAGTAGATATTGTACAAGGTTAGAATCTACATTGTTTATGGTACAAGTTGATTATAGGTTGAGGTACAGGTTGATGCATGGTTCAGGTTTATTGGTATAGGTTTACAGCGGTATATCTCACAGTGATAGTGTGACAGTGGTTCCATCATTCTACTTCTACTTTAGGGTGGTTGGATGAGGCAAGGACAGGTGGTTGTAGCCACCTTCCAGTTATAGCCAGAGAACATAGGGGGTTGTAGCCTCCTTCTGGTTGAAGCTAGAGAATTGGGGAGTTAGATATTCCCTCAGGTTGTAGCCTGAGAAACTAGGGGGTTGGAGCCTCCTTCCAGTTGTAGTTGGAAAACAAAGGAAGTTGATGCTTCCAATGAATGTAATTCTTCAAGACATATAAGAAAAATCATTCTGTGATTTTATCCTGCTTTGGTTTTCCACATAAAACATTGATGTATTGTGTATGTGTATGATTGTTCATTTGTTCATTACTCATTATTGGACGATAATTCT
>JZKD02S1826978.1:101524-124321 GCA_000966675.3 Picea glauca | reverse complement strand
GAGGATCCACGTGACGTGCCACATACCACCGGAAACAACATGATGTATACTATCCATTCATGGGTGTTGTATATGCATGTGCATTGTCCTTCATGTCCAAATACCTTTATCAATCATCAATCTTGCGGTCCAAAACCCATGACTAGGGTTGACATCAATGACAACAACCAATCTTCCAACAGGATTGAGTGTTTGTCTAAAGCACTTGGAGTGTCACATTTTGGCATAAACGTTTTTTGTAAAATGAATTATGGGGAAGTTTAAATGATTAAGTCTGATATATTGCAACATTTAATATATTTGAAGTCAAAGTTCAGGTCTTAAAGCATCCTTTTCCAACATTCATTTCAGGTTTTAAAATAATTTGGACAAAATTGTTGAAAATAGTCACCTACAGGAGTTTGTAGCGCAAACTGTGTTTTTTCTATGTGTTGCACTACCAACTCTTCAAACTTTCAACATGGATGAGCTTTGGTCAAAATTTGAATTGGAAAGAGTATTTTTGGGTCAATGTGGCCACATATATTTGAATATAAGATCACCCCCCATAAAATCATGTAGGTGGCACTTCGTTTCCTCAATGAAAACATTCTAGGGATCAAATCCTAAATTGTAGGAATATGGCTAGATTTTGGAAATCTGTGTTTTCCTGTTTTAGTAACATTGGAGATATATTACGATGATATGAAAATGTATTTTTGGAAAGTGAGATAGGTTTTTCACAATCACAAGCTCCTGTTCTAAAACCTCTCTCTTTTTTCCAACAACTATTTGGATTCAGGAGATATAGGTGAATCTTTGAGCATCATTTTCCAGAAATTTGACAGTTTGTATTTTCCATCCACCTCATAAATTTGAATTTGACTTGGATAACTAAATACAGGTGAAGAGGTTATGAGATTCATTTATTTTGGATCTAAAGGAGCATGTAATATCTATAAAGAGGACCAAAGGGAAGAGCTAAAGGGGGGTTGGAACTTGGATACTTTGAGAGACTCTTTTTGTACAGGACCTCTTTGAAATACATTTTGGAATATAAGCATGTCTCTCTGTATTTGTTATGATTTCTTTTCACACATCTCTTTTTGTACTTGTGAATGAATCATATTCATTTCTCTTTGTTTATACATTGATTGATAAAGTCATTTTCCATTGCATTGATAGACAAGATCACAAGTGTTTTTTCCTTGTTATAATCATCCTTTCATATGTATTTTTAATGTATATGAGCCTCTTGGTATGATAAGCAGTCTTCATCCATATCAGTCCATTAAACCATCTGATCAGTACAATTTAGGGACCTATTTGTATGGATGTATTCAAGTGTGTTTTGAGTGAGGGATTTATTGAATGATTTATTCATTTTCTGATCTTTTTAATATATTTTATTACACATTTGATTAATTTACCAAGCTCAATTGATTTGCAACCTAGAGTGACTCTTGGAGTGATAACACCATGTAATTGTACTCCCATGCTTTGAATTGTTTCAAAATCAAGAAACTTTGTTTATTGCACTGACCAAGAATTGGTTGGGTTATTAAAGTCCATTGGTTTTCCAATTTAAGACTCGTATCCAAAAAATATTTTCGATTAACATTAATCACATGCTATAAGCCAAAGTGCAAATTGTTTATCACATAAATAATTGTCATCTTCTAACCAATAATCTAGCTAATGATAATCACATGCTCTAACACAAAGAGAAATTATCAGATCATACATGTGGTAATATCAGAATTATAAACAATCATTGTGGGGGTGTGCATCATGTGTAAAACTAGAGACCATTACTCCTAAACTTTAAATCATTTTTCCATCATCAACATAGAAATCAACGTCCCATACATACCCATCTATATAAATGAATATATCTTCAAATAATTCTATGTTCATTAGTGTAATAAAAACCAATATTAGTATCTCTCATTTGATGTCTCAAATAAAAGAAATGTATTGAAAAGCATAGTATCTAAATCATCTCATGCTAAGCCCATGAACCATAAGAAACCAAGGTAAAAACAAAGGGGCGTTATATTCTCCAACAAAAAAATGTATCTCCTATAGGTTCAAATTTCTCCCAATGATAGTCATTACCTCTTATACAACTAGAATGAAAATCAAGTGCCATCACAATTACCATCATATTTACCTTGCCTCTATTCTTGTCCCTTTGGTCTTCCTTATATATGGTGACAAAGGGTGGCATGTTATACCTTTGGATCTCTTTGCATGCAAATGTATTCATTAAGGTGTGAAGTTTACCTACTATGGAAATATCCCATATTTATTTCATGGTGAAACATGTGTTGAGCATACACCTCCATATCTAGTAGTTATCCACTCATTCTATTACCTTCATAGTTACTCATACCTAAAACCCCATTTGCGGAGTCGGGACCATTTGTTGGGGACATGTTATGTCTATCCTCTTTATCTATAGCAAGGAAAATATCCTTAAAGTGACCTAGGGGAATGTTAAGCCATAATCCTTATAGTATTCCCCCCACTATTTGACTCCTTCATATTTTAGGAGGTTTCCTAACATATTGGAGGACCTTCAGACATGGGATGGAAGTAATGAATCAAAGCATCTAACCACGACTCCTAATCCTTCTATCATAATTGTCAACAACTAGTTAAAGGAAAGATAAATTCCCAAAACAATTACTATTTTTACGTCACATTCAACTACAAGATTCCTACCAAATTATTTTCCATATCCTTCTGCAAAGGCACAGATATAAATCAAGTTTCCCTAATCATCCCTGAGGCATCCTCCACTCCCTAACTCCTTAGGGTTTCCTTTTGGTTCTATGTCAAAATAATGTTTAATATGACATATTCTCGATAGTATCCATTTGGAAGGAAATTTTACTCTAAAAGGAAAAGTATGATTCGTTTAGGACTTGAAATTCGTATTAATCCCAAAGGACCAAATAATATATTGTTCATTTTTTATCAACTTTTTTTCATCCTTTCCCCATCCTCCCATGTCAATTATTTCACGTAGATTATTTTTAATCATTGTCCACAATTGTTTTTTTTCCCCTTTATAAATTATTCCATTCATTCTCTTCCAAAGATTGCAAATGAAGAATATTGTAAAATATTCCATATCTGATTAACTATTTTGTTAACAAAAGTTGAGGGTTTGTAGCATTCCAAGAACTCTACTAGGATTTCCCATTCCTTTAGATATTTTTGAAAGTTGTACCTCCTTTTTCCCATAAATTTACTTCCACTGGGTATTCCTTTAGAATATGATCTTGCATCCCTTCCTCCTTTTCACAATTAGGCCATTCTGAGAGCCCCATATATTCCCTTGTTCTTAGTTTTTTACAGGTTAGAAATTATTTTGTGGGATACCAGCCATAGAAAGGCACTAATCTTAGGCCACAAGATGGATCCCATATTTTTCTCCAAATCTTATGATTTTCAAGGTCTTGTTGTGTACACTAATGGAGTTTGTATGCCTTCTTCACCTCATAATTACATGCTCTCTATATTCCCCATCTGAGAATGTTTGATCACCTATTTGACCTAGTTTTCCTTTGTCTTAAAACCTCTTCCAGTCAACCATTTCTTGAACTATTGATATTAAATGTAGTCCATACAAACAATAAGAATTCCACAAGAATGGAAAGGAGAATAACATGTCATGCAAAACTGTTCAAATTTAGAAAACATTTCTTTGGAAGAATTGTAGCATTCAAGCTATAATGTTTCAAAACATCAAGGTCAACCCCGAAAAAAAATGTTGTAGGCCTTTCAATTGGCATCTCTACGAGAGATTCAAAGATAAATAAACAGTCTCCATAGTGGAATATGGCATACCTAAAGATTCTTCATCAAGTTAACAACTTCAGTCACCATTTGATTTTGATAGTCCAATGGGAAATAATAGATATTTAAAGGAGCTTGGTGCAACATTTCAATGCATTTCTCCAAAATATTCACTGGAAAATATCAATGTTGCAAGAATTTTTTTAGATAAATACCAGTTTCTAACCATATGTTTTCTTTGGAGTCAAATTTGCAATCATTAAATGGAAAAGAAGACAATGGATATAAGTTTTAGTAATGGTAAATATGGATGGTTGGCACCATGCAATTTTGGAGTCTTTATACTCGTGGGTATTTTTATTTTTGGCTCACTGTGAGAATGCCAAGATAATTGATAGTTTTGGGGTCATTGTGCTCACAAGTAGATTACAACTTATGTATAGTTTTTGTGGTTATTTTGAATGGGAATTTTTGGGTCCATTATTCTCATGCCAAAATATTCTTATTGGTTTGAAATCAAGAGTGCTTGATGGGTAGTTCTAGAATTGGTGTGAATTCATACATACTTGATGGACATGTTTGGGATTTTTGGAAGCATTGACGGTTGAATGGAAACTTTGGGTTTCTTTTATTCATACACTCATTTATGGTTGTGGCACTCACAAAACAAGAAAACTAGGTATAGTTAAAATCCACACAATCTACAAAAAAACATAATGGCAAGTTAAACCTCCTAACTATGAAATACCTTGGAAAATTATTTCATGAGAAAAATTATGACTTGTAAAACAATGTGGATAAAATTTGAAATTTCAACAACTCATGTTTTGCAACAAAATTACATACTGTAGATGTATGCATAGTTGAAAATGGATTGAATTTAAAACTGAAATTGATTTTTCATACTATACATACTATAAATGTATGCATAGTTGAAATTGAGTTTGCATATTAATGGCAGAAGTGTCCTCGGACACACACTTTTATTAAATAGGAAAATAAATTACATAAGATAATTTGCAAGAGTTTACACCCGAACAACACAATACTCTTGCAATGAGCTATATATAAGCTAAATATCCTAACAAACTCTAGATATGGATCACTTATTAAATAAACAAGTGTCCATTTACAATAAATGCTATCTTAACAATCTTATAAAAATACTCCTTATTTAGAGCCTAAGATATGACACCTCTCTAGAGTCATATCTTTTACAACAATAATGTATTTCTAAAAGTCTACATTTATTAATCAAATATTCTAGATTATTAATTTAATATTCTAAATTAATAATCATTTTATTCTAACTTTATAAACTATGATATTTTTATTTTGGATTATCTAACATTCCCCCCTACGATCCAAAGATACATTACAACAGATACCAAGTTCACCCCTAAACTTAGTAAATTTTATTCTGCCAAGAGGTTTCATGAAAATGTCAAAGATTTGATCTTCTGAAGGACAATAAATTGGCTTGATGACATCCTTTGCAATGAGTGATCTGATATGATGATACTTGGTGTCCACGTGCTTTGTCTTTGAATGAAAAACTGGATTCTTGGAAAGCTTAATGGTTGATTGGTTGCCGATGAATAATGATGTAGCTTCTGCTTGAGAAATGCCCAAGTCCTGTAAAATCCTGCGTAACCAAACAATTTCACATGTTTCTTCCCATGTTGAGATGTATTATGCTTCTGTTGTAGAAGTAGCAACTATAGCTTGTTTCTTACAATTCCAAGAAACTGTTGTTGTACCCATGTTCATTAAATAGCCTGATGTTGATGCTCGATCATCAATACTTCTGGCAAAGTCAGCATCTGAAAAACCACCAAGTACAAAATTTTTAGTCTTTTTGTAAAGAAGACCAAAATCTTTTGTTCCTTGGATATATCGAAGAACTCTTTTGGATGCATTCTAGTGGTTGTCCCGTGGTTGTTTCATAAAGAGGGAAAGAATACTGACTGCATAAGATAGATTTGGGCGAGTGTTTGTCAAATAAATCAAGTTGCCAATAAACTGTCTATAAATAGTGTTGTCTACAAATTCCCCCCCTTCAAATTTTGAAAGTTTCAAGTTTTGTTCCATAGGGGTAAGAGATGGTTTACAATCCTGCATGCCAAACCGTTGAATAATTTATGCTGCATACTTACTCTGAGAAATGAAAATATGATGTGGATGTTGGAATACTTCAATGCCAAGATAGTAGTGAAGGAGTCCCAAATCTGTCATCTTAAAACCTACATGTAACTCCTTTTTCACTTGTTCAATATGATCATCATTGTTTCCTGTAATGAGAAAATCATCTACAAACATAATAAGAATCACTAGATAAGGACCCTATTGATGGATATACAAAGAATCATCAGATTCACTTCGTTGAAAACCAACTTTCCTAAAGTATTCATCCATTTTGGTATACCAAGCCCAGGGAGCTTGCTTTAACCCATATAAAGCCTTAATTAATTTGCAGACTTTATGTTCCTGCCCTGCAATTTCAAAACCTAGTGGTTGTTGCATATACACATCTTCCTGTAAGTATCTGTTGAGAAAATCACTTTTTACATCCATTTGATGAACTTTCCAACCTTTCTGAGCGGCCAATGCAAGTGTTAATCGGATGGTATTCCATTTAGCGGTAGGAGAAAAAGTTTCCTCATAATCAATGTCTTCCTATTGCGCAAAACCTTTAGCCACAAGTCGTGCTTTATACTTGTCAAATTCACCATTTTGGTTGTATTTAATTATGTAAACCCATTTTCATCTGATGGATTTAACATCAATAGGACAATCAACAAGTTTCTAAGTGTTGTTATCAATCACTGCTTGATATTCCTCAACCATAGCCTATTGCCATTCGTTATGTTTTACTATTTCTTTGTATGTGGAAGGTTCAGTAAAATCATTTGCTACCAAGGAAAAATTCCCTTCATTGTTGTGTGATCCCCTTGTTCATGTTTTATTCTACTCATCAGGCCTTACATCTTTCAAAATTTGAACTACCCATTTTGGTAGTTGATGTTCACTGGTTTGAGGATCTGAATTACCATTATTGTAAATTGGATTAATGTAAACCGATGTTCGTCGATCAGTTGAAGATGCTGGTGGTGGAGAATCATTTTCAGATGAAATGTTATTGTTAGGAGAGTCAAAGGAACTGTTGGAAGACACAGATGATGTTGTCAAAGTAACTGGACTAGATGTATCATCTTCAGATGAAGGAAAATCAAGTTCCTACCAATTATGGGAATTTGGTTTTCTTTGTCTTTGATTTCCTTTAGTTTCTAACTTTTGAAGAAGACTTTCTATTTCTTCAGCACTTTTACTTTCAGTTTCATCAAAAATTACATCCCTGCTCACAATAAATTTTCCATTGGACAAAATTCGATACCCTTTCTTCTCATCAGAATACCCAATAATTGTGCATTTCAAGCTTCTTGAGTCAAGCTTAGTTCGTTTTTCTTTCAGAACTAAGGCATAACATACTGATCCAAAAACTCTAAGATGTTTAACTTGAGGTTTGAAACCAAACCATGCTTCATAATGTGTGATTCCATCCAAAGAAGCAGTTGGAGATCTGATCCTTAAGTAGATAGTTGTATGGATTTCTTCTGCCCAATATGTAGAACTTAACCTTTTAAAACTTAACATGGATCTTGCCATTCCTAACAAAGTGTGATTCATTCATTCTGCGACTCCATTTTGCTGAGGAGTGTAGAAATTAGTAAGATGTCTTCTTATCCCATTGTCTGTGCAATAAGTGTTGATTTCATTAGAAGTGAATTCTCCACCATTATCTGTCCTGAGTGTACCTATCTTTTCTTTAACTTCGTTTTCAACAAGTTGTCGAAAAATATTAAATTTTTCAAATACTTTTGACTTTTGCTTCAAGAAGTAAACCTAGGTTATTCTACTGAAATCATCAACAAAGAGTAAAAAATATTTTCAACCACCGAAAGAAGTTTCTAGGGGTCCACAAACATCACTATGAACTAGTTGCAATCGTCGATTTGCACGCCATGAACTTGTTGAAAAACTTTCTCGACTTTGTTTTCCATAAATGCATGCTTCACATTTTGAAGTTTCCTTTTTGAAAGTGGGAAGTTCCTTAACCATCCCTAGTTTTTGCAGTTGAGACAGACTATCAAAGTTGAGATGTCCATATCTTACATGCCACAATCTGATAGAGGAGATACCTGTATTTACTGTTCCTGCAAAGTTTGAATGTCTTGGAATAACTGTTCCTTTCATCCTTAATAGTTTTTTCATCTTCATATCCTGTCATCACTATTTTCATATTTTGTTTGACTGAATTTATCTTAACCAAGCCATCTTCCATAATCACCTGATGGCCTGCTTGTCGAATCGTGACTAAAGATAACAAATTCTTTTTAAAAGTGGGTACATACCATACATTTGAAATCATTCTTTCTCCAATATCAGGTAAATAAACTTTAACTATACATTTTCCATACAAAGTATGTTTGGTATGATCTGCCAGAAAGACGGAGTTAAGATGACATTCTTGAAAATTCCAGAAAAAATCACGTCTGAAAATCATGTGTTGAGATGCTCCTGAATCTAAAATCCAAGCATCCTCATAATCACTCTGAAAAACAATGGAAAGATGTAATGTTGAATATGAGGTAAACACATATTCTGAATCATCATCATTTCGATCATTTGCAAACTAAGTTGTGTTTTGATGAAACTTGGAAATTTTATCAATGGAAGTGCGACAATCTTCTGCATAATGACCAACTTTGTTACATCTTCTGCAAACAATTTGACTAAAGTCTCTCCCTCTTCCCCTGCTTTGATTTCTGTGTGGATTTTTTCCTCTGCCTTCACTATTGTCTTGAAAAAAGCCTCTGCCTTGACTATTTCCTCTTGCGTGAAAATATCCTCGGCCTTGATTGTTTCCTCTGCCTTGAAAATATCCTCTTCCTTGACTGTTGTCTCTACCTCGATTGTTTCCTCTGCCTTGAAAATTGTTTTCTCTACTTTGGCTTCGACCACGAACTTGTACAAAATTTCCTCTTCCTCTTCTACTATAACTATCACTGGAAGACTTACTTGTGCTTGCTTCTGTGAAAAAAACATCTTCTCCAACTTTTTTTTTCTTTCCAAAAGTTTTGTTGTGTTGAGATAATAGTTCACTTAGTTCATCAAATGTAAGATTGTCTAACTTGTCAGTTACTTGTAAGGTTTCCAAAAAATGTGTATAGGAAGAAGGCAATCCAGCAATTAAGATTGTGGTCATGAAACTATCATCTACTGCTTGAAAACCAGCGTTTATTTCCTGCTTAATGCTTTTAAGTCTGGAAATATATTCATGTACATCACCTCCTTCAGTCAATTTCTATTGAAGCAACTTTAATTGAAGATCAACTTTCTTGGATTCAAGCTGAGTATCAAATAAATATTTAAAAACTTTCAAAGCAGACCACACATCAGTAGTATTTTCAATGTGAACATACATCTCATCATTAACTGAAGATTTAATAAGTGCTAATGCTTTGGCATTTTTAACTTCCCATTTTGCTAATGTAGCTGCATTTGTCGGCTTAGTTGGCTTAGTATCTTCATTACAGATATCATGCCAAAGTTCATTGTAAATGAGAGTGCTTTCAATGAGACATTTCCATGTCTTGTATGATTTTGTGCCTTCAAGTTTATCGGAGTCAGAGAACAAATTAATTAATTTCGACATTGTAGTTGTTGAATTTACACACTAAAAAAAAAAGGAAGCAAGCAACGAAATATCAAAATGAGAAACACACAAAATGAATCACACCAAAGATGATCTATCGAGCCTTGGCCTTGACCCTCATATAGTTGTTGAAACAAGGAAAAAATGACTGAGCTTTGTACTTAACTCTAGTCAAATTCCAAGGAACTTTCAAAATTTTACACTTTTACAAAATTCTGGCAATTTTGCCCCCCCTCAAAGTAAAAAGACTTTGAGTTACAAAAAAAATTGTTACTCCCCAAAAAAAATCCCTTGATATGCTTGAATCCTTTGATATACATGAAGTAAACTATTGTCTTTAAAAAAAAAATCCTTCATCATTCCGGTCGACATATATATTGATCCTTACTTACATCTGTCACACACTAGGGTTCCAGGGATGAAAGAAAATGTATCAAATTGCTCCAATTTCTCGAATGGGGTTTCGATACTATTTCACACAAAACTCTCCCAAACTCTTCCACTAGAAAGGAAAGGACAGTTTGTATGTCGTTGACTTGCAAAGAACAGGGTGGGCATAGTTATGCCCCACATAGATGTGAGACAATGAACTGGGCAGCGAACTGAGTAGCGGACTGGTGTGTTGACAACAACGATATGACAATCCACACAGGTGAACAATCCATGCAGGCACACTATCCACACAGGCGCACAATCCAGGCAGGGGTCTTCGAGGCCCAACAACAATGATCTTCGTGATCTCTTGCAATGCAAGCTTCTCCCACTAGAAATTATTCTGCTCTGATTCAACAGAAAATAAAACAGATGACTCCCACAGAAAATAAAATGCAACAATCACCTTTCTGTGATCACATGTAGCAACCACCAATATACAACACTCCACGCTACGCACTAATCGTAGGTCAAATATTTAATCACACCAACCTCTATGCTTGATGCAACCCTCGGGAAGTGGTAGCAGCTTTATACATGGCAGTTGTTATGCTCGACGCATCCCTCAGGCAGTGGTGGCAACTCATTTTCTGGGAGTCTGGGATAGAGTTTGCTTTCAATACAGATTTCCTGTCAATAATTCATAAAATAAAAAACTTCCAGTTTCCTCAATCTTCGAACACGCATTTGTCAACAACCGACTAGGTACAGGATGCAGAGTAGTTTTCAGGATATTCAACCTTTGATATCCTTCTTTCTATTACATTTTAACAATGCATATAAATCCTGCAATATATTTGCGTTATATTTAATATATTAAAAATACAGTGTTATATTTCATTTCACAAAATCGTCAACAGAACGTAGCTAGTGAGTCGAGGTGCATCTTCCTCTCATGGCTGGTAGTTGTGTTAAAACAAAAAAATATATCTCGAAGAGCACACTGCAATTTCCAGATACACTTTGCCAATGGAAACCGAGTTTTTCCAAATAAAAAAATTATTTTCCTTTAATAAATAAACAATTAACTGACCAAATTACTTATAGAGTATGCGCCGATGTTTTTCTTTTGCCTGTAGCGCTGAGATCTCTTCCTCTAATCTCCTCTTCAATTCAGCAACATTACTGGAGCTCTGATACCACAATAATGGAAGAAGTTTCCTTAGACACACACTTTTATTAAATAGGAAAAGAAATTACATAAGAGACTTTGCAAGAGTTTACACTCGAACAACACAATACTCTTGCAATGAGCTATATATAAGCTAAATGTCCTAACAAAATCTAGATATGGATCACTTATTAAATAAACAAGTGTTCATTTACAATAAATGTTATCTTAACAATCTTATAACAATACTCCTAATTTAGAGCCTAAGATAGGACACCTCTCTAGAGTCATATTTTTTACAACAATAATGTATTTCTAAAAGTCTACATTTATTAATAAATTATTCTATATTATTAATTTAATATTCTAAATTAATAATCATTTTATTCTAACTTTATAAACTATGATATTTTTATTTTGGTTTATCTAACACATATGGCTGGTGCACTTGAGAAGGTTATTCCTACTGCTTTTCATATTATGGTTGGCCTATTGTCTCAAAGGCATGGACTCATTTATTCATTTGGGCACATCATCCTTATTTGTTGTTATTTGGTGAAACTTTCTTAGCTTCACTACAATGGAAGGCATTTTCAATGTTCTTTTGAGCCTAGGTGTAGCTTGTGTCATGGAGTTTTTTTTTGGCTACAGAGCTTTAGTTTTGAAAACAATTGTTTTGGGGATGGCGTTTCTATGTATTTATGGTATCTTTTGGATGACCAACTCATTGATTATAGTATTAGGAATTACTTTTTATTTTGGGTATCACAAAATTATTTTGGCTTATGTTATCCCTAAAGTTGTCGCTAAAGTCATTCACACAATCACGAACCGTAACCATTTTCATGATCTTCAGGGTTGTTGTCAGATCATTGGAGGTTCAATATTATTACATCACATAGTTGTTTATGTCACTTGTAAGTTGTATTATTATGTTCTTTTGGTTTCCTCAAGATGTTTCATCACAACCCTTATGACACTTGCTAACTGTTTCTCTCATTTGGACTGTTACAAAACGTACAACTAAACATGTATTTTTCAGATCTATCTTCATCGAGTGAGGGAAGTTTAGCTAGAATAGACAAAAGTGAGACATCTAGTAGGTCTAACAGGCGGAGATCAACTAGAGGTGAGAAGATCATAAGAAAATTCCATAGATGCATGGAATTATTTCTTGCTAAAGGGGGGTCATGTTATTGTGATGATGAGAGCATAGACGACATAGAGGTTCTCTTGAGGTACAACCATCTAGTGAAATGATGGGTATCGAAGGATATTCCTCAAATAAACATTGTTTTTTGCGTCAACAAAAGGATATATTGCATTTCTCCATCGTCATTACATGGTTTGGGGCTATTTTTCATGGATGGAATAAAGATCTGTTACGGTGGAATAATTGAATTGATGGAGTATGTGGGACCCTATTACATCTACAAATATTGGATACGGCTAGTCCAATATACAAAAAGTATGCGAAGATGCGGTGTGGCTGCAAATTATATACAACTAAAAGACAATAATAAAAATAAAAGATAATCTATGTATATTGATGGAAGGACAAAAGAAGTGGGGATTATTGCAAGGTTTATAAACAATACACTACCCGCAACCACAAATAAGAAACCCAATTGCATATTTCAGGGGCATGAAGGAAACAGTGTATTCATATCTGCAATAAAATCAATAAATGCAAGGGAAGAGTTTTTGATTGATTACAATTTGAATCGAGTAGATACAGATGTTGTTGAATGATTACAATTTTACCCAACCTCTAAGCAATGAATCTGATATTTTTTTATTATCATTTACTAATAGAGACAAGAAACATCTAATAGACACAAGAAACATACAATGTATTCAATATGATCCTCTAAACTAGAACTAAAAACGCATACGACAATACATTTAATGATAATATCGATCCTTGCTTTGATAACACATTAGGATCACTCCACAAATTTGTAAATATTTTGATGTTATGTTTTTTACAAGTAAATCATCCACTAAAATGATGTTATGTAATTTTATTTTGCATACATTTGATTTTCTTCAATTTTTTCTAATTCTTATATTGACATTGTTTTGTTGGCAACACCATTTTCCCGGGTTGAGAGGGGGAAGGAAACAGCCTTAGAGAAGTCCATAGATTATATAGAGGAAGAGCTTATCAATGAACAAATTTCTCCCTCCCCCAACCCAATCCAAACAATAAAGAAGCTTCTGAGAAAATCAAACATCGAACTTGCTTCTTTGATTGAGATTCAACCACGGGCACAGGAGATAAAGGAAAGAATTAAAGCCTTGATGAAAAAAAATTAAAATCTATGGGGTAAGAAAGATATTTATATATCCCATTTATTTATTTTGGATTTTAATTTCTATACTCTTACAAGTCCTTTATAAAAAAAACTGTTTATTTTTACAAAAGTTTTTGCAAGATTTTGATCCCGAGAATCATGCTACGGAGGTCGGTGTTAGTACCAACATTGTTGCTACACCGGTATAGAATCGTACCAGCAAGCCAGTCATCCAGACCGGTACACCCTCTAGGTTCAATGTTGGTACTACACCCAGCCTTGACAAGCACATGCCAGAATGTGCACGGGATGATGTTTATGCATAACAAGGTTTTGCACATTTTGAAGCATGCTTTCCTGGATCTTCCTGTGTCACTAGCACGGGAACACTAAAGGATACCTTTTTGGTAAACGATGAGCTCATCCCTATGAAAATAGAAAATATTGCAGGTATGTAATATGTGTTCTAATTATTATGTACAATCTAATTGAAATTTACGTATAATGTGCAATTATTTTAAACTAATGATAATATTGTTTTGTAGGAAATGACACATTTTATAAATGCATGAATGACCTGACATTGGATATATTTGGGCCCACCATACACACAAGGTGGAATTCACAAAGTTCCAAGTTAAAAGATGAGCCCATTAACAAGTTGGTTGGCATGTTCAGTGAGGGCTCCTTTAGTAAATATGGAGTCTCCTCAAAAGCGGGTGCATATTTAAAATATTTGTGGGACCAATATAGGGTTAATATGCAAAAGAACCCTAAGTATGAGTGTCCCCCAATGATTCCTGAGACTAGGGAGTGGAACTCCCTATAGGAAGATGCAAAGGAGAAGATGCTCTGAAAAGAAGGAAAGACATCATCTGGCTCAAGAAGGTATGCAACACTTCTAATAATGTAATTATTATGCTTTATCATCATTGCGGCATATAATTGCGTATTTGGAACTTTTCAATACAGGCTCCAGACACATCCAAAGACACCAAGGCCAGAATTGAAAAACATGGGCAACACAAACTTGGACCGGGTAGTTACTCGAAACTAGCCATATGAATTGTAAGTATAAAAAAATAAATTTCATCCAAATAATATATTGTTAACAATTTTAATTTAATTGTAGAGAAGAAGTAAAGTTAATGTTCTTATGCAAATTTGCAGGGCGTGGAGTTCAAAGAATATCCAACACGGGAATACCCCAAGGTTTGTTTCAAGCATGGATTTTAAGGTGTGGTTGAACGCAAAAACATCTTGAGGGAAACAAAACCTTCCAACACTCAAACCAACAGACAGGTAAATAAAATCATCGAACATTATTTATAATTAATTATTTGTACAAACTATTGGTTATTATTTCCGTCCATAAAGTCATGTGTTTGTTTGTTTTAAGTAAGCAACCAACGAAGAAACAAGTGTCCCCACTAACGAAACATAGCCTAGTGACGGTAGACTGCCACCCAATGAAGGTGGTGTACAACTCGGTACTGGAGGTATTACATGTACTATAAAAAATGTAGTATGGATTACAATTAAAAGTATTTAATTGCAAATGGTGTATTAATTATCATCTTTCTTGTTTCAACTCCAGAGCATCTAGAGGATGAGGCTAGACAAGAAGATGAACATATGGCCGCATCTGAAACTACTATGCTTGCCTCCACTAATCAAGAAGGTAAAGAACACTCTAATTCTATTTTTATTAATGATATACTTGTAATAATAATATTAACAAAAAATATCAATTTAACATTTTTTTCTTATTGTAGTTGATGGTCTACACCCGCCCCCCTTGCAACAGTCTTCATGCCGTGAGTACACGTCCAGGTCATCAATAAGACATGCAGAGGCTAGAACAATTGAAGGGGAAGAAGGAAGTGATGACCTACTTTCTGAATTCATTTCAAGCAGAAAGAAAGTAAAAAAGAAATGATTGTACTTAGAAACATTATGTACCATATTGTGAAAACATATTTTTTATGATAAAATTTATTGAGATGAAATATTTTGTGTTTATGATTAATGAATGAGTGAATGAATTTCATATGTTAATGAATGATTGCTATATGTTTATTTATCCACAAAACCACAGATGTTTCTTTATGAATTTGTTTTTTTGCTAGTGTATATGCATGAATCTTAATGTGTTTCTTTCAACTATTTTCTAGTAGATAGATTGGGTACTGGGGAATTGAGAGTGATGTTGGAGGGGGGGAGGGGGGGGGAGTGGCCATAAGAATTCCACCTTCACATGGTTGGCCATGTTCAGTAGAGAATAAATTAGGATTTGGATAGTCTTGGAGAAAACCTCCCTCAATCCAACAGAGAAACAACAAAGTCAATGTTGACTTCACTGTTGCTCTGTCAAATCGAGGGAGGTTTTCTCCAATATTAGACTACTCCAATAAATTATTCTTGAAACCAAGAGGAGATTATTCAGGTATTCATGCAATCAAGTTTTTTTAATTATTACTTAGTCATAAAAATGTTTGTTAATTTATTTTATTATTTTGTTGATTCTTTAAGTGTTGGTTTAATTATTATAACAACTACTATAGGATATCTATTGGATCAACATTAAATAAATATAGTACGAGGACAACCATCGAATATCTAGGTATTTGAGTTGTTATTTTATTTCTAATTGAAATTGATTTGTATGATTGACATGATGGTTTATATTGTGATTTTGGTTCTTCCCACTCACATATGATTAACATGAAGATTTATATTGTGTTGTTGTTACCTTGATTTTGATAGTGGTTATTTTCTATGTGGTTTCTAGGGCCTTAGGAAAGTGTGGGAGTACCTCCTCAAAACATGTGGACAACTCTTCTCCTACCTCCATTGCAACTTCATGAACTTTTTCTTAAAAATTTTAGGTAGTCAATCTTGTTTCTTTAACTTAACTAGTGCAATAGTTCTCTAGTCCATTTGGTTAGATAAAAATGTGGTGGTTTCCATTCCTTGTTTTCTCCATTGACTCTAATTTGTTGTATAATAATCATGAAAAAGTGATTAAAAATATTACCATCTTCCAATATGAGGTAGATGCACATGCCACCCCATGACATGTGTTGTATCCTCTATACATTATTCTTATTATTAATCCATTAAACAATGTTAAATATCATCTATTTAGGTTTTCAGGGAATTGGTAACTTCTATTAACAAAGACCTGGTTTCATTCTTTGATCCATGCAATAATATTGGTGCTCATGATAATGACTCATGTATGAGACTATTTGTAAATTATTTGAAAGGTAGGGATACTGATGGGTTTTTTATCTTCCCAACAAGATCATTACAACCTAGTTTCAATAAATCTATTGGTTTAAGTCTACATTTGGAAAAATGGAAAACCCTACCGACCACATGAGAAATTTTAAGATTTTTTCTTTTAATAATGGTGAGACCATCAAATCCTTTAACCTTAGGTTTGTGAAACTTTTTAATAAGATTCCCAAAGTTATTATACCCAATCAACAAGTTTTGATTGTTCATAATTATAGTAACTTACCCCTTTCTTATCGTCATCGATTAGGAGAGAATGGTATAAAATGTCTAGGCTCTACTATGCTAACTTGTTTGGAGTTTGAAGAGCATAACCTTAGAATAGGTTTATTCTTTGGCAATTTTGGTCCCAAAACTAACATGTTTGTTATGTTACAAATGATGTAGCATTTGCATAATTAGATTATCTAATTTGAGAACAAGCTAACTTTAGATCCTAAACTTGCTTCAAATTCTACCTTTAGGATTTGGACAAGATCAAATCCTGCTAAGTCCGAAGAATATTTTTCTCATCATTGGTGTATTTATATGTTGAAGCTCATGATGCAATGACTTGTGAGCCTTTTATGGTTTCTAGAGAAAGGGGAAAATACAAAAAGTTCCCCATATTGTAGTTGTCATCAAAGAAGAAGAACAATATGATGAATATACATTTCAATGAATAGAAATTAGACAATCCAAAATTAGTGTAGACCCAAATCTATGTAAAATCCTAGTCAAGTAAATTTTGGAAAGAACAAAAAATAAGAAAATAATAAACTCGTAATGAAAAATTGCATATTATTTTTTATTGATGGAGGTTCTTGTCCCAACATCATTTCCAAATTAACGGTGGAACAACTTTGTCACACTTGCACGAGTGAAGCCAAGAATACACTTCCTTTTAATAAGGAAGTGCAAGCTACCATTGGGAAAATCAAGGGCATCACTTTGGTTATGTGTTCTCACCCAGAAATATAGACCACCTACAATTTCTTAGTGATTGATATGGAAGTAGTAAGTGCCTCTTATTTTCGTCAAGTAGTTGTTGTCCAAATTTTTTCTGCAAGAAAGAAGGACAAATTTCCTTTCCAAAAATCAATAATTTGATCTTCAAATCGTGGTTACTAAGATTGTACAACATAAGTATTCATCTCTTCTTTTGGATAAAAATGCTCATGATAAAATCCTTAATAGCCAAGAGGATGAGGATTCATTACTTGTTATTTTTCAAATGGAATGTTTTGATATTAACTATGATGCAATTGTTGAACCTTGGTACTAGGAAATCATCTTGTACTTGTGAAAATAACAATGCCCTTCCCATTTGCAGGCCAATGAAAAGAGGAGACTAAGGTTAGAAAGTACTAAGTATGTTATGTATAACAATTGGTTGGTCCACAGACATGTTGATGGTATGTTTCTTTGATGTGTTGGTAAGTCCCAAGCCAAATCTATACTATGGAAATTTCATGATGGTGCTCATTTTCAATTACATACTACTGGGCATTTCCCTGCTAAAGCTACTATGCATAAAATTATGTGTTATGGTTTCTATTAGCCCACCCTGTTTCACAATTATTTCATGTTTGTGAGATCATGTGATTGTTACCAACGAGTAAGTACCAAGCATAAGTTTTTATGTGTGCCCCTGAACTTAGTGAGCATTTATTTCCCCTTTACCAAGTGGGGGATAGAAATCATAGGCCCCATTTCCCCACACTTTTCTATTGATCAAATTTTATCCTTACTAAAATTGACTATTTCACAAAATGGCCCAAAGTTGTCTCATTAATGAATGTTAAGGAAAAACATGTTGTATCCTTTCTACAACATATGTTTTCCTTCTTTGGTCCACCTCTCAAAATTGTTAGTGATAATGGTGGTGCCTTTGTGTCTAGAGAGGTTTTAGGTCTTTTCCATAAGAAATTGGGCAAAAAACCCAATTTCCATAAGAAGTTCCTAAATACATTGTTTTGAAAAAATAAGATGATGTTGATAATAACAACAACTTAGTTTAAAATGGCATACGATTTCTCCAATGAACAAGCTCATTCCATATGGTTTAGCATGCACCATCAGTCAACAACATAGCCTCCAAAGACATGTATTTAACTCTATCATAGGAATAGAGAGCATAGATTAGGCTAACATACAATTGATTTAAAATCAATTATTTTAATCTTATTCTTATGAACCGATTTGTCCCTTTCATGTTTGTTATAAAACCTCTCCATGACACACTTTACCTCGCAATGAGGAAAATTGATAAGGTTGTAATAATGAGGATCAATATCTATTGGCATGTTACAATGAGGTGAAATTGTAGGACATAAATGGAATTAGTTACAAAAGTAAGATCAACCTACAAAAAAGAAAAAAGGAGATAGTATGCACTTACCACTCTCCTTGAACATCAATGACGATACGAATGAAATTACTACTTGTCAACATATACTGATTGTATAGGACCCATTATGTCTTGTGATCAACACAGGTTGAACGATGCAACTGAACAATCTGTGTATTGTAAATCAGGATAAATAGTCAGAACACATATAAAAAAATAAATGAAAACATACATCAAAACATGTGCATATGATAGAAGAAAACAAAATTCACACTTGCAATTAACTTCATAAGATCATGTCAATCAAATATTTTTTTCACACCTGGTTATATTTTACTGTGAGATATTGTCCACTCTGCTCTCAATGAGTCACCTGCATGAAATAGCCTATGAGCATTGCCTTCCTTAAATTAAGATAGTACTCGTGACTTTTAAAATTAGTGCTACACAACTTGAGCTTGTATCTTGTCATGATGTGAACCAACTACTTTCTCACATTGTCATCAACTTTGAGAGCCCTTGTATTAACAAATTTTTTGTATTGCCAATTTGGATCTTCATCTACAAAACTAGCAAAAGAAAATGTTAGAATCAACCAAAAAGATTACAAAAAACATTTAGCGTATGCATGATCATGATCCAAGTCATATTTGGAGAAATACCAATTGTTTTTGGTAGGGGAGAAGGGTAAGGCTCAAGTATGGGAGAGAGAGATCTACCAAATTTAGGGGCACAAGGGGAAAGAATGAAGACAAAGTGTTAAAAAATAAAGAAATTTATTTTGAGTGCATATACAATTAGTGAAAATAAATATATACTTAACTATCTTAGATCCATATTAACTCCCAAATCTATCAAGCATCGAGAGGGAACAAATCCATTGAGGTGAAAAACTTGATTTATTCATCCCTCAAAAAAAAATTCACCTCGAGGGATTTTATCCCTCTCGATGCTTGATAGATCCGTTGTAAACATATATCTAAACTAGTTATATTTGACTTGATGATCTTCTTCACCTCTACATGCAGTGCAATATGATTCAATGTAATGTTCGAAGGAGGTAGCCACAATTTTTTTGATCCCTGTGTCTTTCAAATCCAAATGCATTTCGAAGTTGTAGAAGTCGTGAATCCAAGGGGTTAGCTCAACTGGTTGTCACCAATGTTGTTGAGCATTTGGCTAGTTCTGTGTCAGCATGTGCCTAGTTAAAAACCCCCTAGATAAGGCACAATAGTCTATGCCAATGGGTTTACTATGGATACCACACCACGTGCACCATGAGTGGTGCATAAAGAAACACAATTATCTGCATCATTGCTAAACTTAAAGAAACTAGGTCACACACCAACCAGACTAATCCTAAGCTAAGTAAGATAAATAATGACAGAAAATTGATCCCCCAGCCTAGTAAGGAAAAAAATTAAATTAACCTTTATCTAATGACAATAACAAACCAAGCATCAGAAAATTGCAGACTCTGAAACAATTATGACTTAAAACATACCCGAAAGCATAACAGTGATGTAAATAATATCATTAGAGTAGTTGAACTCAAGGCTAATGACTAGAATCTTGGACATCTGTGGGTCCAATGGAAATTCACTCATAATATCTCAAACTTCCATATTCATCCAATGCACCCAAATAGTTTAAAATATATAATGCATGCATCAAAGTCTCTATAGTCTCTATAATAGGAGGATCCATAAAATCAAAATGCACCAAATCATCAAACCCTAGTTTTTTCAGGGTAAGAACTACACTTGCAAGATTTTATCGTAAAATCTAAGATACGTCTATGGTTGAAGGTCATTCTAAAAACATATTTTTGTGTATAGTCTGAAACATTTTCCATGATGTGTATGTCCAACTCAACCTACTATCTGATGAGCACTTTCTTTTGATATAGGAGGTGTTAACGACAAAAAATGCATTGTCATTTTCGCAAGAATGATGCCTAATCTTGTAACGAAAATTTTTCCAGCTTCCATAAACCCAAATCCAAATCTGATTGCACCGTTGGAAATCTTATGATCTGTAGATGAAAATCAACTATTTGAACATGCAAAACGGACATTCCACGGCTGAGAAAATTGATTTTTCCCAAAGGCAATTTTTGCTGGAAATTCTGACTTTCGGTGGTTTAGGCGAACAGGACAACTGTTCATTAACCACTGAAAGCTGCGTTTTCGGTGGTTAATTCACACAGAAGATTTATAGTTAACCACGAAAAGCCTGTAACTGCCAGAATGAGCGAATTTTTGTCCAGATCAGAAATTTTTGAATCAGAATGCAATGAAACCTCTTGGAATGGATAAATGGTGAATTATAAAGTCAGATTTGAATGCTATTTGTGTGGGTTAAGATCAGAAGAGGTTATTCAAATAAATTTGGTGTCTTTTTCAAAGGCAAAAATATAGGATTTTTGGTCAAATCAGCAAATTCGAATTCTATCTTTTGGAAGAGTCATAAACAGCCTTGGGAGGCTTATCTGCACTACATCAAGACTTGATCTTCTCCTATTTTGATTTGATTTTCCATTTTTAGAATTCCAGATCCATTTTTATAGGATCTCATCTTACACTTGTCAGTTTGACTATTTTTGGCAAATCTGATCCATTTTTCATGGATCTATATTTGATCTTGTAAGGCTATAAAGCCAAAGACAATTGGAGAACATGGGGGTTCGATTTTGAGTGCTATCATGTTGCCACTATAACACAAAGACTTATTCTTATTATGTGAAAGATTTCAAGCTTCCCTCAGTTATGTTGGTCAGATTTCTCTTTCTTGTCTTTGATATCTTGTGAGTGAATGTTCTTTGCTAATGCTCATTTAATTTGTATATGACTTTCATCTCATATGTTGATTGATTGAGTTGATGATCATAAGATATTTCTTTTGTTATTAATCCCATTGTGCTTGTTGGTATCAAGTATAATCTGGTTCAATAGTTGTTTCCTTACCCATTTAATCAAACATTGTCTGACTGCATAGCTAGAAGGCCTTGTGAGATTTTATATTCCTAGACAGTCTTAAAAACACAGTCCATTCCTTAGATATTCATCTTGATCCACAAAAACACATCATTATTAAGAAAACATTTCCCAAAAAGAGTTAGTTACCAGGCATCTCCGACTTACATCCTAGGAGAGTTTCCTGGAGTGATAACAAATTGGTGTCGTTGCCGGGGAGAGGAGATCGAAGCTCAGCTTCCCTGGGAGAATGACACATCAGATCTATTTCTTGATGATAGACAGGGAGTAGACACTATCAGGTTGTACATCATCTATCTGGCGACTCCATGAAGGACGAATTCAGTGGCGACTCCATTGTTCAGAAAATTGTTGGCGACTCCATTGGTATGACATGAACAGAATCTTAGCCAAGAGGTATGCATTTTGTGATTTTTCAAGCATTGTTGGTTTCCCTAATCCAGTGCCTAGTAGAGATGAATGGGAAAATAGCCTTCCCAGATTTCGAGGTGAAGAGTGGGAAGTACCAGCTGAATATTTGTTGGATTTCCATGACTTCATTGACCGGCTTGAAATTGTACATGAAGATGTTCAAATCAATCTTTTCAAATTTTCATTAGAAGGGATTGCTCTTGACTGGTGTCAGTCTCTTCCAAGTGTAAGTGTCAGCTCTTTAGCTGATTTTCATGCTTCTTTTCATGTGTTTTGTAAGGATCATTTTCCAGCTGATCTTCTTTATCCTCAGTGTTGTCATGAATTTCATTCATCAACTAAGGATTCAGATGTTCATGAAGAGTATGTTGTTGAAGAGAATATTCTACATTATGATCAAGAAATTGTTGATTCACATC
>JZKD02S1826978.1:46388-66351 GCA_000966675.3 Picea glauca | reverse complement strand
AACCCTAACTAACCCTAGCGTCTAGACTAACCCTAATTGTTGATGACGTCTTGCCTTATTTGAACTTTTGTTTGGACTAAAAGTTGCAGCTGACTCATCCCTTGATAGCCATAGAAGTTTTAAGCAATTTCATTGGTTAATTTGGCAAAACGTTCACCTCTTTGTCTAGCTAACTTACCCTAAGCCTAAGCTGACGTCACACTTATTTTGATCTCTTGTTTGGCACAAAACGTTGTGATATTGTCACTCTTTTTGATAGGCTTTGAGTTGTTGATTATCTTCACAAGCTTAATTGAAAAAACGTCCTTCTCATTGCCCCTCAAAAGTAACTTAGAAGTAGGGATGACGTCACCCTAAATCTGCATAGTGACACAGAAACAATATTTATATATGAGCAGATTTATGACATTTATTGCATTGTGATAACACAAGGTTTTGATTTTATACATTAAATGCAAATATCTCTTTGTACTTATTGAAGAAGTAATATTACAATCCTTTGTCTTTATTAGCAATCATTGACTTCGTCAATAATTACACCTATTATTGCTCATATGTGTTAAAGAGAGTCATTAATGTTTTGAAGTACTAACCACTGCAGCACATTCTTTTAGCTTTATTTGCCTTGTCTCGCAAACAAGTGTCATTCAGTGGAATAACTTCTCTTTGACTATCCTTTGGGCAGTAATCTATGGAGGGAAAGCTTGCTTTGACCTTTGAGGCCTTACACCCTGATCCTTTTCCTTCAGAACCCCAGATTACTAGGGACATCTCCCTTGGGATTAGCCACCCTAAATAGAAAGAGCTCCCCATCGAGGTAACAGTGGGTGGGGAAGCTCCTGTTACGCCAGTTTGAGCCTTGACTTCAAGCTACCTAAACCTTTCCTACAAATTGTGTGATAACACACTGCACTGAGCCTTTAGGCCTCATCTCGTTGATCACATGGGAAAAATCATCCATCAAATGCATCTGGGAAGACACGAATTTGTAGAGCCACTAGAGGGTGAGGGAGGGGAAACAATGACTTTTCCTTTGTCAAGGTCACGGTGGGCCTCTATTTTCAACCTTTTGCTAGCATGAGAGGACTGAACTAGTGAGTGGACAGGTCCATCTTGGAAAATTGGGTTAATAGGCAGGGAAGAAGGTAAGGACAAATTGGGTCGGCCACGATGTTGGGAGACTGTCAGGTGGAAAATCTCTTTCCATCCATCATTTTTGGGGACCTCAAATTGCAATGAGACATGAGGGGGCACGGGAATACCAGGGGCTTCTGGAGCTTGGAAAGGATGCCTTTCAGGCCTGGGTTGGACCATTCCTTTCCCAATCCAATTGAAAAATCCATCCTGAAACAATTGGCCTATCTCTTGCGAATCGGCATCAAAGTGTATAGAGAACCTTGGCCTCCTTGGGCCTCTATTCCAATTACCTCTCCCTCGATTTCCTCTACCATGGATACCTAGGCTGAAAAAACTCATTCCTTCATACATGATTGATTAGAAAATAGTCATTTTAACAATCATACATGACAACTCTTTAAAAATATGAAATAGATTTTGGCTCAACAACATATCAGGCTCATGTAATCCAATCCATAAAATTGTTTAACTATCGTCAATGAGCAGGGGGTGAACAAAAGGTCCTGGGATATGAGGGGCTTGTATTGAGTGAAAAAAATGATAAAATGAGGGGGAAAGAAACACGGTTATTGCTCAAAGACCACAACAATCAACTGTAATGAAACCAAAGGGAACACCACTACAATCCATTGACTTTAAACTGTTTCAATACATAATTTTTCTTGACTATAATTAATTTTAGAACATGGAGATAAAAATGAATGTGGGAAGGCGAGGGGGTTGTAATTAGTGGAAGGTCAAATAATGGTAGGGAAGAAGAGTGATTATTGTTCATAAAATTAATTAAGTGATCCATAAAACCATTATGCAAAAGGAAACAAACCAACCAAATGACCTCTGAGACCCCAAACAATTAATGTGCATAGTTCAAGCAATCCTGTGTATTAACTTGCTCCATGTTTGAAATCAAAATTTTAGCACAGTGTCATTAAAACAATACAGTATGCATTCCACAACAACCTGTAGGGGAACTTTGTTCATCTCACTTATCCATTTAATATTTCAAAACAATTCCCAAATGAATAAATAGTAAACTATTTCCACTCTGTTCAACATCAAAATCAACCATTGCCCACGAATTATTCCAATCATCAAATACAGCCTCAAATGTGGTGCTCAGTTCTGTATTTTAATCACTTAATAATTGAATTGCAATGAAGTTATACTGTCATAGCATCAATTCCTATCACTGTTAAAAATCATGGTATTCATTTAACATACATAGTGGACAGTCAACACCATAATCCATATTTAAATTGCAAAGATCCTGACTTGCCATTTAAAGACACATACAATAATCACCACTTCAAATCACGCTAGGTTGTGGGATACACAAAACAGTTCGACCAAACACAAGTGTATTTATGTGACTGTACAGGTCCCATTTCCTTTGACATTGAACATTCAAAATGTTTGGCTATCCATCCAATACAACGAGGCAACAACAATAGGCCCGATTTCACAACACAATTCGATCAAAATGTAACATAACCATATTTAAAATCCCATGACTTTCTCTAATGGCACAATAAAATAATATCTATCACAAATGCAGTGGATATCCATGCCATAATTACCACGATGCAACATCCCCATTTGATAAATTTAAAACACACAGTCACAACATTATTAACTCAACCTATTGTGTCAAGACGTCAATCCAATACAAGGAGACAATAACAGTATTGCTCAAATTAATCAAATTGCAACAAAACCATACTATGTAAAACTTGTGCCCATCCTTGATGACAAAATCAAATAACCATAACATGCACAGTGGATGGAAATGTCATAAACACCCCGAACTCAATAACCATTTGGCCATTAAAAAAACATAGTTATAGTAATCATTGATTCATGTTGTAGGCACACCACTCATACCAATGCATCATGCATGAAGCATCATTGTGCATCAATCAATTGTAACTAATGCCTAGTTAACATTTTAATAATCCCAATGCAACATATAGTGACTTTGTATCAACCCCATTTTCTAATCAACCAACTTCAATGTTGAGCTTAACAAATTGATTTTCATAATAACCAATTTTAGTGACTATAACCCAAAACCACTGTTAGGATAATCAACAAAGACGAGACGACAACAGGACATTATCGACAATGCATCACCAACATATAACCATCGACCATGTATCCAACATGACATAAAGGGTTTCCTTTATCAAAACTGAGCTTGTAGTAATCAAGGATTGGCCCTATGGACCAACACAAGGAGACATGGGGTCGACTCCCGACAATAGGTGAAAACCTCCGAGACCAATGGTGCATGCACAGGTTATACCACAAACATCTTCACAAACAAGGTGACAATCCCGTGATAGAGGAGACTATGAACAGAGGGGCAAGGCTCCATTTTGATTCTGCAGCGACACCTAGAAAACACAGGGTATAACCCTCGTGGCCTTCCTAATCAACCCAAGAATGAGGAGATAGGACAGGGCCTTTGGAAAACAGCCATCACAACCCCATGCATGACATGAATGAACTCACACCCAAGTGAACCAAAGCGTAGTGACACGGCGCATTCAAAACCCCATAACAACAAAAGACTGAGTGTGGAATATGAAGGCGTGGAGACAACCAGCCACTCTAAAACAAATGAAACCCTCCTACTAAAACCATCAATAATGACAGAGAGCCTTCATGGATGCCAATACTTAGAACGAACGATAACTCTGTGACTTCAAACTTCATTGCAATAAAAAAAAACCAACAATACATTCCCACAATTGCTATACTTAAGGAAAGAAAAAACCCAAACATCTGAGCCAATATCTATTTCATAACCAAAGCAGACTCATGGATGGCCAAAAAGACATACATGTAACCAAGAGCACCTTAAAAACACGAATTGGTTGAGCGGTTCTCCCTTTGCTTGAAATTCGGAGCCTAACCACAACAACACAGTTGAAAAATAGCCCGACTAGGGTGGAGGCCAGTGGAATGAGTAAGGGTGACATGCAGTAAATGCACGTTGCCTCCACCCCCAGTCAATTAAATCCTCAGTACACATTAGTCATTAATCCATTAACCATTCATTTAAACCTTACATTGGAATTAGCATCTATCACTTGTCAAATGTGCCACCCACATCAAATCTCACCATTGCCAAATTAACCATAATGCATATCAACTATATAACTCAATAAATCGCATAACCATTAACTTATTAGCTAGGATAAAAACAACCATTTCAATTTCGATGCATGTAGAGTAGTATATTTGCATAGTTAAATTCCTTCATTTTTCATTTGTATAGATTACTTTTGCCCTTTTCCAACTTCTCTTTATGTTTGGTTACTAACATGTATCTTGTGCAGGTGTCCCAATAATGGATCCAAGAACAGATAAAATAGGTCGTTGCGAAATAAAATTTGAACCTAGAGCAGCAAAAAAAAGAAACAAATAGCATGCCTTGTCCATCATCTAATTATCGCCATTAGGACCAACACATAATAGGACCTATCCATCGCCAATAAAACAAGATCTCATCAACCATGTAAGCATTGTCGAACAGTGGCACAACATCAAACAAGATCTCGATAATATCTCCCAATCTACAAGGGGGTCCCACCTACTAGTATTATTTCTATTATAGCTTATAATAATAGGCTTTAGCAATACTTTGCGGGTAGAAAACGTCGTCGTGATTTTTAATCGTCAACACACTGCTGAGTAGATCTTCTTAAAAAACCATTTTTTAGAAGATCTATGCGCCTTGCACCATTACTTCCTGTATACATATGCTTTCTTCACCACTACAACTTGCGTACATACACATGTTGCACCATTACAACCCACATATACTTGCAAAAGTTGGAAGGAATTCGTTGAAATTTACAGGATATTGGAAGTTTCCCAACTAATCCACCTGTTATAGCCCATCACCCAACCGAATAACCATCATTTTTTCATATAAAAGAGTTGTTGGGGTCTCATTTCACATATAATCATAAGAACAATGAAACTCTGCCCCATTTCACTTCCCCTCATTTCCCAAGATATTGTTGCCTTTTTTGAGAAATTGCCTCGGCATTCCCTCATTAGCTCCTTCTTCCTCCATTTAACCCATTCCCTTCCATAGAAGAGATCAAAAGGTTGAGAGAAGAAGTTCATACAAGGTGCACTTGGAGCACGGTAAAGAGGAGCCCAGACCAGGCTCGCAGAACGGTGGTCGACTTAGATTGTAAAGGTATAATCTTTGTATTATGAATAAAAGAATCACATTTTCTTGTCCCGAATGATGGTGTCTTGATTACTTTTATTGATTTATACTTGAAATTATAACATCTAACCCTAACTTATATATGGAATAGCATGCTTGTAGTTCTTTGTTTTTCAATCTTTGGATGCAGGTCAGCCCTGGGAGGAGTCGTGTCGTCAGTCGAACTTCCAAGCATGAGGATATCATCACCAGACGTGGGATTAGAGGTATAGTTACCTGATGTCTTCTCTCTTTGCTTTCTATGCATTAGTTTTGGTATGTTTGGGGTAGTATAGAGAATTGATTAGATTTTAGATGGTCATTCGCTTTGTCTACATTGTGAACCCTGGTGTAGTTAAATGGGGGTTTAATAAAATGATGCTAATATAATGATAATAAGGTAATAAAGAAATTAAATTGATGAAAATAGCCTACAAGGAAAGGATTATTATAAATAAGATACAAAAATTAAAATTATTATAAATAAGATTTTTGTTAAATATTTTCAATACAAGGACAATATTGCGCAAAAAATTATTTAAATATAATGCTAGAGAAAATCGTATAGTTAAAAAAAATACAACCCTGTGATTACAACCCTTATTTAAGTGACATGTCCTTACTCATTTTGTAAAGGTTAAATTGTTGTATTCTATATGCAATGGTGTACTTTAGGAGGTTAACATTGGGATGGGTGTTAATACTAATCATGCACCCCCAAACTATTATATTATTTTATGTGAGTAAAATTATTTGAACTCATATATATTAAAATACCTAACTTTGATTCATCTCACTTGAGTTGTAATTGATTTTGAAGGGCTTATTACAACTAAATCCTTTTTTACTCTTAAAACCACTCAAATTTATCAATTTTGATTTGATGACTCAAAACACTTTTGATTCAAAAGAGACTTTGTCCTTAGATGGATTACATTTTATTTTCACTCAATAAAAATAAAAATCATTGAAAATTACTCAAATTGGACATATGTTTAGGCCTAAGAAGAATCATTTTTTTAACTATTACAAGAACCATTATCTTTTATGCACTTAAGGAGTACATGATCATTCGAATTCATTTTCATGTTTTGTTTCCAACATAAATATGAGTGTCAAACTTGTTGATGTTTTGGTAGCTGCAGGAGGATCTTTCCCTCCTAGATGACCTTTCTTAGATGAATAGAAGATTCTGAAAGAAAGAGATCCATTGGATAGATGTTGAAATACCCTAGAAGAGAATTCGACCTAGTAGAATAAAGTATAATGAAAAGACACCTTCCCAAAACAGAATTTGGCCCAGCTAGAAGGACAAGAAGACTATAAATAAGGAGGCACATACAACACCTTGTAGCACTGGAAGGAAGATAACTACAACAGTACCTTGCAGCACCTTGCAGCTACAATAATTTTTTAAGATCGTTGAGCACTATCCCAATGATGATGGGAATAATTCCTTCGCATAGCAATGCGCCCTAACCTAGAGTACCCCCTAAAACCCTCAACATGCAATTTGGTGAAGTTTGGAAAATCGAGGTTTTTCAGTGCTAGGGTTTCTACCAGTGAAAAATTTCTACCAGCATGAGAGTAGAAGACAACTTGGATGGAGGAGATAACTTCAGATCCTGGAAGAATAGAGTTCTCCTTATTCTAGAAGATAATGATCTATTATATCTCGTAATGAAGGATCTTCCAAAACCTGAAGATGAAGAAGCAAAAGCGAAGTTCAAGAAGAATAAGGTCAAGGCCAAGAGGATCTTGATAGATTCAATCAAGGATCACCTAATACCCAATGTATCATAACTGAAGACAACAAAGGAGATGTTTTATTCCCTAACTAGAATTTATGAAAGTAAGAATACCAGTCGAAATCTTACTTGGAGGCATCAACTCAAAATCGTGATAGTGAACAAGTCAGAAACTGTGGTCAACTATTTTATGAAGATATTGCAGATCAAGGATCAGTTAGCAGCTATTGGAGATCAAGTAGAATACGTTGAACTTGTTACCACCACACTCAATGGATTCCCTCCCTCACGGAACCCATTTGTCCAAGGAATTTGCGCAAGAAGGAGATTGCCCAAGTTTGACAATTTATGGTTAGATTACACTCAAGAGGAATCCATGTTGATATCCAAGACACAAAATACTAATGAGGATGAAAATCAAGCACTTGCTACCCAAGTGAAGAAGAGAAAGAAAAGGGAAGAAGGCAAACCTAAGAAGTCTAAGAGACCTTGTTACAAGAAGGATGCGTCAAAGATCAGATGCTACAGTTTCTAGAAGCTAGGACATTATGCCTTTCAATGTCCAGATAGAAATGAAAAGGAGAAGAAGAAACACCATGCACATGCAATAGATGCAGAAGAGCACTCAAAGGCATCAAAGGATGAAGAATTTGTCTTTTATACAATGGTGTTTCCATGCATATGAACGATAGAAGGAAACTCAAGAAGGACAACAACATCAAACTCCAAGTTTGCATATCAGGTTTGATGTGTTATATTGTTGTTTCTTAAGTAAGTATTGTACCTAGGATAGCAATCTTTACATCTTTATTATTTTCTATTTCTATCAAATGTTTAGGTACACTTGAATATTGTCGGTATGATTATAATTAAGAAAAAGCTCATTGTTAATGATATACTTTTTTGCAAGATGAAATTGATCTCCTCTAGGAGATGTTCTTGATTACTAACCATTCCATGGAGGTTACCATGGAAATGTTGTTCTTGTCTCTTGTTTCAGGAAGGTCATAGGTGATAACTTTGAGAAGGAGATATGATCACGGTTGCAGGAGGAAACTATTTAGACAGACTCTAGACGAGATATAGAACTTTGTACATGAACATACACACCCATGTGAAGTAGAAGACGAAGAAGAGTACCACTTATGGAGATTGATTGTGAGGATCAGAAGGCTCCAAACATGACCGTACAGTTAATTTGGCTACTCTTCAGATCATCAGGAAGGTTTAGTAGTGCCAGAAGGGCCTACCTAGAAACGATGCAGTAAAAAAACATGTTCTCATGATACCTTGCATAATGCAAAGGAGATACAGATACATGACATTGACAAGACATACTATGAAGAGAAGAAAATGACTCCACCAATGGTGAGGCAGGAGGCCCCACCAAGTACCATATCAAAAGGAGATAGATTTCATAGGGATTCAATCCTTAGGATCTAGTAGGGAGGCGAAACCTCCCAGTATGTTCCATAGGATATCAGAATTCAGAAGAAGTCAACAGATGAAGTAGAAGAGGTGACTCCAGAGATCATATAGACTCAGAGGGATTCAAACTTTAGAGAGAGCATGCAAATTTAGAGTGAGCCTGGTCTTAGAGAGAGTCGGTGGCTTAGAGACTTTCATTCAAAAAATATTCCTTCTCATATTCAAATAAGAGAGAGAGACGTCTTCTAGGACTGACAGACATGTGCCATGAGTTGAGGAAGCTAGATAGAAGCTTCAAAGGATTCTAGGAGATGTGAGATCTCCTGGGAGGATTCCCTTGTCTCGATAGACCTTGCTACAACGACAGAGGAGGCAGCTAGTCAGAAGGACTGGGATATAGATTTTTCCTCAATTCCAGAAATCACACATGTTTTCCAGTTGTGTGGCATTGATGAGCAGCTTCATTGATTCAAATACTTCCACCATTGAATAAGTTGTTAAGAAGCAGGAATGGAAGGATGCCATGATGGAGTATCAGTCCATCATGAAGAATGATGTGTGAGAGGTGGTTTTGATACCAGAAGGGAAGTCAATAGTGACTTCCAAGTTGATCTACAAGATCAAGCATGCTGCAGATGGCATCATAGAGATGTACAAAGCTTGATTTGTGGCTTGAGGATTCTCCCAGCAAGAGGGAGAAGATTATGATGAGATACTTTCTCCGGTAGCCAGAAGAAGTGTACATAGAACAATCACAAGGCTTCGTGATCCATGGGAAGGATTCCCATGTCTACATACTGAAGAAGGACTTGTATGGGTTGAAGCAAGCACTTAGGGCATCATATGCTAGGATAGATGGATATTTCATGAGATTAGGATTTACCAAGAATGAGGAAAATCCTAACCTTTACTATAAGGTTGAGGATGGATTCCCATTGATCTTGGTTCTATATGTAGATAACATGTTTCTAACAGGGGACGAGAAGCTCATTGATGGGTGTAAGAGGGAGCTCACTTCATATTTTGAGATGAAGGGTCTAGGTTTGATGAATTACTTCTTGGGATTGGAAGTGTGGCAGATATCAGATGAGATTTTCCTTAGCTAAGGAAAATATATTGTTGAGATTCTACAGAGATTCGGGATGATGCACTGCATGTCCATGACCACACCCATGACGATAAATCTGAAGCTCTTGAGTGACAAATCTTCAGATTTGGTGGATCCCACGATGTACATACATTTGATTGGATCCTTTATGTCGTTGATTAATACCAAGCCAAACATATGCTTTGCAGTAAATACCTTGAGTCAACACATGGTTGAACCTAGATAGATACATTGGATGGAAGCAAAGCATATGTTGAGGTACCTTCATGGTACGATTGGATATGGATTGAGATATGTCTTGGGTGAAGATGTGAAGCTATAGGGATATAAAGATTCGGACTGGGTAGGGAGTGCATTGGATCGTAAGAGTACTTTCAGATGTTATTTTAGTCTAGGATCAAGCATGATCTAATGGTTGATCAGGAAGCAGACATCAATGGAACTCAGTACATTAGAAGTAGAGTATATCAAAGAAAGCGTGGCAAATCATGAAGCAGTGTGGCTCTGAAAGTTTCTTGCTAGGATATTTGATCTAGAATTAGAGCCAACCTTGATACATTGTGACAATCAAAGTTGTGTGAAGCTTACCGAGAACCTTGTATTTCATGATAGGTCTAAGCATATAGAGATCAAATATCATTACATTTGGGACATGTTGCAGAGAGGAGATGTGGAGCTCTAGTACATATCCACGGATGAACAGATAGCGTACATCCTCACCAATCCCTTGTCAAGAGTGAAGTATGAGTACTTCATGGACAAGCTTGAAGTGTTTCGGAATGTCCACCCTCATTGAGAGGGATGTGTGTTGTTTCTTCTCATGCTAGCTAACCCCTCTGGCCAAGGGTTCCCTAGATCAGTCACGTGAGGTCACTGAGGGGGTAATGCACTGTCGGACCTACTAAGAGAAGAAACATCACACACATAGTCGCAATACTATGGTGGAGGTTGTGTGACTCTGAACAATAGTTGTGTGCTACTTTAGTGGATGTGTTCCACTGGCGGAGGCTGTGTGACTCCGGACAATATATGTGTGCTACTTCGATGAATGTGTTCCACTGGCGAAGGTTGTATGACTCTGGACAATAGTTGTGTGCTACTTCGGTGGATGTGTTCCACTGGAAGAGGCTATGTGACTCTGGAAATCAATTGTGTAATACTTCAGTGGATGTGTTCCACTGGAGAAGGTTGTGTGACTTCATATAGTAGTTGTGTGCTACTTCAGTGGTTGAGTACCACTAGTAGAGACTGTTTATCTCTGGATAATAGTTGTGTGCTACTACAGTGGATGTGTTCCACTAGTAGTGACTATGTGTCACTGGAAAATAGTTTTGTACTACTTGGAAGTAGTTGTGATCTATTAGATGACATTGTCATAGTTGTGTGCTACCAGTTGATTATCATGGAGATTACTAGATCATGTGGATGTAGTTGTGTGTGCTATTGCTTGATCACAGAGACTGTTCCTAATGATTCGAACTACCAAAGGCATTGTATCAGTTGTGTTCCTGCTAGCACATTGCAAAGTAGTCAGTGGACTACTAGATGAAGACATCGTAAAATATGCCTCCCTAGATAAGCGAGAGTGTTTATGTTTTGTTAGCTGCGGGAAGATATTTCCCTCCTAGATGACCTTTCTTAGATGTGGAGAAGATTCCAGAAGAAAGAGATCCATTGGACAGATGTTGAAATACCCTAGAAGAGAAGTCAGCCCAAAAGAATAAAGTATAATGAAAACACACCTTCCCAGAAGAGAATTCAACCCAGATAGAAGGACAGGAAGACTATAAATAAGGATGCTCCAAAGCTCATGTTTTCACTTAGTCACACTCTCCCAGCTACATAGAAGAAAGGTGCAAGTTTGGAGGAGGTGACGTAGTAGATGCAGCTGCACAATTTATTATTTCTCAATATTTTTGTATCTCTCTCTCTCTTGTGTGCTACTCCTTGAGGAGGTGCGCTACCTTTGTATGGTGATGTTGTTGCAGTTGGGGTGGTATTTCCGGTTAAGCTAGCACTTGTGCTAGGTTTTATCTGATTGGACTTGCTTTGTGAACAGAATCTATCTAAGAAAGGTTGTTGGTTTTTTTCCCCCATTTGGGGTTTTCCTAGGATAAATCTCTTGTGTTCTTTTCTGTCTCTTGTTTATGTTGCTACTTCTCAGTACATGATATATATGTTAATGGTAACAAAGTAAAAGAACACTAGTAACACTAATGCTCTGTAAATAAGGAAAATCCAACAAAACTCTAGATATAAAATAGTGATCATGCATTCAAAACCATGCAAATGTGAAGATAAGTCTCCATCACATAAGTACAGAAAGTTCCTTAGGTCCCATTATTTCAATTTCAAGACAAGTCAAGAACAACCACAAAAAATATTAATATCCTTATTAATTTCAACACAATTACAACATTATTTCCTTTTCCATAACAAAATAGATATATTTTATTTTGTGGTCAACTATAAAATATTTTGGGTGCAAGGCCCATTTCTTCTACTCCTTTGCAAAGGAACACTTAGCTCTCATTTACTCAATTGCAAAGGAACTCTTGCCTCCCTTCTCAAGGAGTTATCCAAAAACAAATCAATGGCTCTTAATGTCACAATGGATCTTAATGTCCTCCAAGGACCAAAAACTTAACACATAATATGAAGCATCTCATCTCTCCAAACCATTAAATTTATGAATCATCTCATCTCTCCATTGTTGGAGACCATCAAATTTAGATTTAATAAAATCTATCACAACTAAATCGAATTGAAACCATTACAGCCAAATCAAATAAGAACTAGTCGAATATGAACAACTAAATCGAATTGAAACCATTACAACCAAATCAAAAGAACTAGTTGAATATGAACAACTCAACGTCAAGCTCCCAAGGTCTCCCATTTTTCTTCACCTATTAAATATCATGGTGATCATTTTTCAATATAAAAAAAGACAAAGTTCATGCTATTTACAAAATGTGGAATAAATAATTTGTCAATGCCAAGAAAAAATGCCTCCTCACTCTACAATCTTTTCAAAATATTTGTTAAGTAAGATGAGTGTTAGTAACTTCAAACACATGGTTAGTGTGGATGGTTCTACACTAAGCAAGAATGAAAGAAAGAAAGTATAGGATAGTTGGTGTAACTTGTAGTAGCATGATCTCCTCTATGCTAGTAGCCACCTCAAAGTTCATGTGGGTGATAAGAGTTTCTCTTCCTCCTTAATTCATCTTTTTTTCTATAATTTCTAAGAGTCTTTGCCTCTAGAACTAATCATTCCAAGGAAAAGTGTTATTTAAATATCTACTTGATTTATATTTGAAACGTAGTATGTCATGTACTATCACTCGCTAGAATATTCCATGAACAAATGATTGGTAGAGATGCAATTTGACCTTGATTGGAAATGATTCATCCTTACAAGTGGTCATTCATATTTAGAACAAAAAACACTTTTTTTTCTGGTATATCACACTAGTTTTTATTGTGTCGTAGATATATACCAATGATCAAAATCTTTGCTACATTGTATTTTTATCTATATCTTCCTAGTAGCATGTATCATATGCAGCAAGATAAATAAATATTAGCTTAATTATTTTCTTCAATCACTCACATATATCTATTCACATATCTCCATTTGATTCATTAATTATAGATTGTAGAAACCCCAAGGATCACAACAATAAGAAATAGAAAGTGATTTTCCATCTAGATAATCTACGAGATTGATAGATCTGTGGTTTTATTTTTTTTATATTGATTTTTGCAAGGAAACTATGAAAAATTAGATCACATTTTAAAGATTAAAAGTTTTTATGAAGTCCCTAGAAACTCAATAGTGTATATTTATATTTAATGGTGGATTTATTTAGTTTTGACTACCAATGTTTTGCAAGAATGTGTCATTCTCTTGAGTTTATCCCTATTGAAAACTATTATGAATTGTACAGATTTTCCAAAACAAAGAACTTGATTTACAAAAGAATGTGTCATTATCTTGAGTTTATCCCTATTGAAAATGATTATGGATTATACAGATTTTCCAAAAAAGAGAACTTGATTTTCAACGATAATAGTACAATATTTGAATGATAGGAAACAAACTAATAGTATAGTAAATGTAACGAATCTTATTTTCTCTTCGTATCCCACATTCATAGTGAAAGAACACAATTTACAATATATGTAATAAGCAATCTGCATTATAAATTAAAAACAAATTAAGAGATTGATAACCTTGTGTTCTGTGGCATTAGGCATGTTTGATGGACATGTGATTGGCATGCATATTTGCATCATTAGGCATGTTTGAGGGACACGTGATTGACATGCATATTTTCATTTTGTTGGTGTAGATTACATTATGTGACATTTCACCTTTTTATTTTGTTGGTGTAGATTATGTGCTATGGCATCTCACCTTCTCACAATATTAGACATTTTTTTAACAATGGCTCTACACCTTGTAACAAAGGATCTCCTCCTCACAATATCATACACTTTTTAAAAATGGCTCTAATGCAAAATAGAGAAAATTGTAAGACTAACAGTTTTTGTTATGGCATCTCACCTTCTCACAATATTAGACATTTTATAACAATGGCTCCACACCTTGTAACAAAGGATCTCCTTCTCGCAATATCATACACTTTTTTTAAATGGTTCTAATGCAAAATAGAGAAAATTGTAAGACTAACAGTGAAATATATACAAATAAAGAAATGATAGAAAATACATAATTCATCCAATTATATTCACATCAATGACATTGTTATGCACCAAACACCGAAATAGCATAAAAATAGAAAGAGAAGTAACTCCACACTATGGGAAGGAGAGAGAAGAATGAATGAGAAGTTTTTTTGAGGGAGAACCTCCTTTTACAATATAACAAATGCACAATATGAGATAATCTCTAAAACTAGGTCTCCTTGGTATATATAGGAGACAAAGGGTACAATTACAATTAAAGCGTCTAGTTGACCATTAAAGCAACTAGTTGAAGAATAAGGACGACACAAATATAACAATATAAGTATAATAACTAAATATTTAGGGTTAATTAAAAGATACAAATATATATATATCACATGAGTCTAACCACTTATCCATCTATATTTTCTCTCATACCAAGACCTCATTAAGAGATAAGACAAGGAGGAGACAAAAAAGGATATATATACACCTAGGATAAAAACTGTATCCCATGTTAGGAAAATACATATGTGGTAAAGGACTTAGTAATTGTATAGGGAGCCATAGGTTAACACTAGAAACTTTTCATCTACTTCATATTTATCTCTATATAGAGTGTGGTCTTTAGGGTATGCATGAATAGAATCAAGAACACCTGTAGATTCTTGATTATTATTTGTGCTTATTGCTAGTTCTTATAAGACTATTTTCCTTTGGCAAAAAATTGTCATTTAATCCATTATTGTCACAAAAAAAAATGCGATATGCATGGTTATTATATTTCTCATCAAGAAGAACCATTTTTTATATAAATAATTAAAAAAAAAATGTCAAACAACTAGGATGAAATGTGTGTATATTGCATCAAAAATATATAATACCTCAACAATGTTGAAAAGTTAATTTTTAACCAACTAAAGTTTCTTTCATGTCATAAAGTAAGAGAATATCTATCATTTAATATTATCACTTCTTCCCTTGTTCAAATAAGGGTGGTGTTGTAGTATTTTTTATTGTGTTTCAATAGATAATATCATCATCTTCATAAATTTTTTGGTTTTGCACCCCACTAGATTGTTGATCATCTCTAAAATGATGATTTGAAATTTGTTTTAAGAATTATACATCATGAGCTAAGGATGTTAAAAAAAATTCATCACCATAATATCTTAAGAGCCACTACTAGTGTTCCCATCATCTCTTCTTTTTCAAGTAGTTTATTCTTCAAGAAAAAATATTATAGGATATTGATCAATCCATTTATCAAACTTTGTAAATTTCATTCTATCTCATTGTCAGGGAAACTTTTAGGGGCTATATATCGCCCATGAGCTAATTTTCCATGCTTTTTCCAAAAACAAGATTCACCAATTTCCATTTTTTTCTAAAAGTGATTCGTCCAAATTCTATAGAATGAAATTATTTTACCTTAAAAATTGCTCAAATTTTATAGAAACTATATAAAATCGTTAGAAATTTGAATATTTTTACAAAAATATCGTCAAACATTTTATACTTTGCATATTAAGGACTAGTAAGATTCGCCAAGGTTTCTACATTCTAAGATAAATTTTCATCCTTAAAATTATCCCTGCTAATTGTTGTCTTATCTCCTCAAGAAATGCATTGGAGTGCTAGAAAAAAAAATAGTAGAGGATAATGTGTCACTTCAAGAGATGTAATTGTTTCCTTCATGGCCACAACCATTTCTTTGTCAATTTAAAATATCTTATTGATTGGTATAATAAGATTTAAAACACAAAAGTGTAATATTCATTTGCACATTCAACCAAATAACTTTTAAAAGCTTACAAATTCAAATGAATCATAAGTATCAACTATGATTCATCATGTTATCTATATATGTCTTATTTACAAGATACAAAAGATTCATATAAATAATGAACACAATTAAACTTTAAAACAAAAATGTTCATTAATTAAAATAGCTAGTACTCAATATCATATTATTACAATGAATGGATTATGATGGCTGCCTCTTTTTTCCCATGGGAACATCAGACACCATCCACCTATGGTTTGAGAAAGAAGGTAATTGTCCCTTATAAAAATTGTAAACAATGAAAGTCTTCACCAAGATTCAACTTATGTTTAGGAAAAGCACAAATATATGTTCCTTAAAATGTTTTGGACATAAAATACTCGTCATCATTTTCACATGCCATAAATATGTTATTTTCTTGAAATCCACTTTGCCTAGAACTATTAATAGATCATGCAATATCTTCATTTATACATGGTTGCACACCAATATATAAATGATATTTGAGTTGATCAACATGTCAAAATCAAACCATACGCTGATATGGTATGTCTATATGATACAACCCTCAAATATTCATCATGAGAGTAATCTAGGGTCATGTTATCGTGCAAACTATAGGTTGGGCAAAGCCTAACCTAATCCACTAGATGGCGATAATGGTGGGACCATTTTTCCACAGTCACCTCAGATAAACCCCCCCCTTGCTTTAGTGAAGGAGAAATCCAACACAACGGGGTAATCTCGGGTGACCCTAGGGGAAATGAGACGAAAAGTGAGACGATGGAAGTGATTCCCCCATAGGTCAAGTTGCTAAGTGAGAAGTGGTTTGATAACGAGTCTCGGAGATGGTTTATGGTTGCCAAGTGTTTGGGTACCTGTGGAAGAGAATTGTTCCTGCCAGAGACACAAGAAAAAACACGTATACAAGCTCAAAGTTAAGTGGACTAGCAAGTTAATCTTGTCCCTAATTACAAAAATAAACAAGAGTATATATCAGCAAATAAAATAATCAATTATTGCAGATTGAACCACTTAAAGCATCAAAGAATTGTTAGAGAATGAAGCATAAAACATGTATATTAATCCCCAACATTGTAGCACAAGCTTTAATGGTTTTAGGGGGCTATTATATGAAGTTTTAAGAGTAAGTTTGTAACAACCAAGTGGCTGTAGAAAATATTTGATACATATGCAAGTTTTAACCATGAAAAAAAACAAGTAATCTGACAAAAGGTTCACTAATTGGCAACAAAATGATAATGATGGTTTACTGACATATTTTCACAATTAAATTGCAAGTTAGAATCAAAATAGAAGATGATTTCATGAAGCCCTAATGGTTATATATTTTAATAAGCTATAGCTCAAGATCCACTTGACCAATCGAGACTCCCTAGAGGCTTTGGCAAGCTTAAAGCATATAGAAAAGATCCCAACTTAAACAATTTCAATATCTCGTAATTCTATGTATCCCAATGCAATGATTTTATTTCTCCAATGCAAGAGATTAGTGCCTTTAACTATTGGGTTATGGAGTCTTTAAAATGAAATAGCTAGTTGTGCTACTTCCTTGGGGGTGTAATCCCTTTTACTCCCCAAGGCAAAAAAAACTGACTAGGAAAAACCTAGGAGGGTGTAAGCCCGTTTACTTCTCCTAGTATTCCTTTATGCAACAAATTATTCCAAGACAAATACGATGGAATTAGTGGGGTTGTATGCCCTTATACTCCCCAAAATCTTAGCAAATTAACCTTGTGACCAAGAAAAGAAACAATAACAAGAAAAGATTACTAACCTAGTGTTATCGGATTAATCGGTAAGCGCGGACACAAACAGATCTCCCTAGCTTCCACAGGAAACTAGAACAAAACAAGACAGAATATAAAACTTTCCCTAAGTTTTAATTATCAAGCATACTAACCAACAAGAAATAAATGACATACCTTTTAAATTTCGTTTGTCCTCGCTAGTGTCAACATCGCTCCGTTCCAAGGCTTATGGGATGTTGAACCTGTAAAAAAACACAAGCCAACGAAGTGAAAGCAATAATGTATATTCAACAAAACCTATGTATATGATCAAGGAGTCATACAATAAAATAAAACCAATTTTATGGGAAAGAAATATATTGTTGTATTAAAAATATGAAAAGGAGAATACAATCGATGCCTTGATGTTGTAAGGTCTCTTTCAACAGTCCCTTGCTTCCCACACACTTCTGCTCCATGGATTCTGAGATCAACAATCTATCTTGATAAAGCAAAGCTCAAAGCCAACATACAAGCTCCAAAAACTCCAAGCTACAAAACTCAAGAACTTTCCAACCAAACACTATCCAACTAAATTTCCCCATGAGAACTCCCCTCCTTTTAAAGGCTGAAAAGGATAGGGTGAGGAGGTTAGGATGATCCCAAGAGACCGCAGACTATACAGTCAGCATCTTTTTTTTTATCTATTTGGTGAAACGAACAGACCGCAATATCTTTCGCATACAACGTTTGTTTGAGCCCGTTCAAGTTGAGTTGGGTTCATAACGTCGGGCCTATGCACACGTCCGTTTTGAAGTCATTCCGAGCACTTTGATTTTTAGGCTTTTCTGAACCCATTTTGGTTCCTGGATCCAATTCTGGATCAGATATGGATGTATGAATCATGTATCATTACCCTTGTAATGTAAATTACTCTAACTTCGGGACGAAGTTTCTTGAAGGGTGAGTGTATGTAACAACTCAATTTGATTTTTTATTGATCATAATTTGTTAAGTTAAATTAAATTAATTATTAAAATAAATACATTTGAATATTTTTACTATTTTATTATTTAAAGGTAGGTGAGGGAATTAATGAGGGGATAAGGTAGTTGGGAATTGAATGAGGGAGGGGGATTCGAAAGAGGAGGATACAGAAGAGGAGAGAGGACTTGGAAGGGGGCCTTTCTTTTTTGGAAAAAAATTGGGAGGGAAGGAGGAGGAGATTGGAATTAAAACATTGTTTTGGGGGACTTTTACTTGGGCATTGTTGTCGCTGGGGGTTTGGGCTCATGGGCTAGGAAACCGCAAGGATTTCTGGAGCTGGGGCGCCGAAGAGGTTGTTCCTAGCTGGCAGGGAGATAAATATTCAGTTTTTGGCAGTTTGGGCAAGGACAAGGACAAAGGAGCAAGGGACTAAATCAACCAGAACTTGAGGCCGAGGTATGTATTTTACTAGTTGATTTATTCGTAAATATTGTAATCAATTTGTTGTTGCTATTATACTGCATATTTACCAGTTTATTATTGCATCAAGAAAAATCTAAACTAAGTTGTTATTATGTTGCATACCAATTGCTATTATGTTGTCTATTTCCCAGTTTATTCCTTGCATAAAAAAAATCCCAAACTAAATTGTGGTGAATGAAACTTCTTACTTGCAGATCTTTCAGAATTATAAATTTTACTTCATATATATATATATATATATATATATATATATATATATATATATATATATATAAGTTTTCTTACTTAAAAGAGTCATTACAGTAGAAATTAATTATAGCTAGAGGCTCTAAAAGAGAGAGAGCCTCACATATGGCTATACAAAGCAGAATGAAGGATAAATCGGATAAGAAATCTTACGAGAACCAAAGAAACCCTAGTTATGGTTACCATACCGAAAACATGATCTCCATAAACACTGAAGGAAATTATTGTTGAACAATATGAAAGTACAATGAGGTTTCTCACTCTTATAAAGAGCTTGAGAGACCAAAACCCTAAAAGATGAAAACCATAATCTTTTAACCTAAAGTCACTAAGGTGACTTTATTACAAGGGTAAGTCTTATATCTCTAA
>JZKD02S1826978.1:33200-46378 GCA_000966675.3 Picea glauca | reverse complement strand
ATATCTATAGACCGAGATCTTACAAGCCACTGCTGAAATCATGAAGCATGAACATTTGAACTTAAATAGAAACAACGATGAAAATAATTTTATATTGTATTCATGAACTGTGCAATACACAAAAAAATAGTCAAACTCCTAAGATCAATGTCGCACGCTGAAAGACATAACCAGGCAGATGATTTCCAAATATTCTAGATATTCACCTGCATTGCTCGAATAGACACTCCCAGCAAGGAAAGAGGGTAGCTGACAATTTTAAATCCAATCTCCTCAAGTTCCATTGGACTCAATATAGGCGTTTTACCACCACCTTCAAGCATATTTGCCTACAAAGAGAAGTCCATTTTTCAAGTGCAAACTAAACAGCGACAAGCATCAAGCATCCAAAAGCCATCTCACAATAAAATCAATAAAATAAACTTAAATGAACATCAATCCTATTGAAGTTCTTTTGTTAATTGCTTCGAAAAGGAAATGCGCTTCGATAATTTAGTCTTTGGGCTCAAGGAACAAGAAAATACATATGCACAAGAAAGATCATAAGTCGGTCAAAATCTCTAATCATATAAATTCAACCTAGAGGTTTGCATATTTGTTGGAGGAGCAAACATAGAGCTCCAACTTATATTAATGTATATTTTATAATATATACTAGCATAGATGCATTGTAACCCTAAATCTATTAAGTAGTAGGAGGGTTAAAAAAAGACCCATGTGCAAACCTGTCAGTGCTTAGAAGATCCAAGGTTATCTATGCTAGTTTTTCTACATCAGGATAAATTAATTATAAGAAATACATGGTTGGCTCTTTCTTTTTTTCTTTTTTTTTTTGACATTGAGTTCGCTCATTGACTTTTCTTTCATTTTATTTTATTCTTGTTATGCACACATGACATGACAAACATGACATACACGTAGATCTCTTCCACCATAGACTTAAAAGCACCAAGAGAAATTTAAATTAGTAGATATAAATGTTAGTGGTTAATGAATGGTAGGTGACCAATATAAACATTTAGATGTTAAGGTTAGTGGTTAGGTGGTTAAACCACCATAACAAATCTAGGGGTGCTATATATTGATGTTATGGGAGGAGACCAGACAAGAAAGTGATATACCTAATTTGGGTAGCCTACCTTACACTCTCATGTATATAATCACTACAACATACCATTAATATGTGACATTTATTACTTTTTACAATGTATGTTTGTATCATTGTGTTATGCATGCATCCATATAAATTCCGACATAGTATCAAAGAAAAATACCTATACTAGTGAGGATTCAAGAGAAGCTAAGTCACATGGTTCATGTTTGTATTCAAATTCAACAACAATGAAATTTCGAAAAAGAAAAAACCCAGCAAGGAATTAGCCAAATGCCCAACAACATTGGCAACAACTAATTGAGCTAATCCCTTGGGCTAGATAAAATAAATTATATAACTTAATATTCTATCACTATATATATAAAGACTTAATAAACATAAAATATAAAATAAAGATAACTTTACTAATCTCATATTGTGTGTGTGTGTGTTGGGTTTTAAGATATATAACTTATACTAATTTGTGAGGCCCATCCATCAGTAGCAGACCACCATGGCCCATCAAGCAAGCGCATGGGTTCTCCATCAAATGCCCATCCAGTGTCAACCCTTCACACAAATGCTCATTCAACATCAACTCTCTTGGCAAATTGACAAGTCCTTAGTTGGTTACAATCATTCAAACACATAGACATTTTGACCAATGTATAGCACAACAAAGATGAAGGTGAATACACAACACCAAAGAATGCATATATTTATCCATCTTGAGCAGTGTTACTGCCCAAATTATACGTAATGATGAAAGCCCTAATCCACAAGGTACAATCCGAGGGCAACCTCTAGGAAGGTCACCATTGTCACCTCAACAACCTATCCTCTGTAGCTTTAGGCCAGCTCTCCTTTGGCTCAAGGGGGGTATTCCCTATTAGGATTACTAAGACCAAGCAATGAATCACAAGGTGACGTTGAGAGTAGCCTTAGTAAAACGAGGTTTGGACTTTTTTAGGGTTTTTTAGAAAGGTGATGGAAGGACATCAAGAGGTCGATGCCAAGTCCAATTAGGGAAATGGAGTCAAGGTGAATCAAATGGTAAATGAGATCCAGAAGAAAACCCTCTGAGGAGTTGGCCTATTTATTTAAAGGATTAGGGTTTGAGACTTGCACAAAGAGGAAGAGTAATCTCTCACCCAATCAAGATCAACAATGGATTCAAGGTCTACAAGAAGGGTTTCCTCGAGGGAATAGCCTTCACCATCCAAAATCAACAATGACTTGATGAAATTACTTAATACTTCAGCCAAGGAACCATAAAGTTATCACTCTCTTGATCAATCTTGAAAGGATTTGTAGAAGACTTGAAAAATTCCACCATCAATCTTCATGCACAAAAATAAAACTAAGTAGGAAAATCTTCTATAGTTGACAACGTTCATCCACAAAGAAAGAACCATTAAAACCGCAAATGCTCCAAAAAGAGAAAGATCCAAATTATCCAACCATGAGTTCAAATGAGGAATGGCTCTTCTATTTATAGAGTGAAGCCAACTTCCTTTTACAATAAAATAATAATATCTCATGTGCTTTCTTAGATCTAGGCTAAGAAAATCAAAACTACCACTAAGCAATCCAAAACAATAATAAACTAAAGGTGGTCAAGCCACATGTACAATGAACAAAATGAAGTAATCCCCCAAAAAGGGAGGTTGTCTCCTCCAAAGAAGGGTGAAGATGCCCTCAAGATGCCACGTCTAGCCTCCAAAGGCTCTAAAGCATGTAGATGATCAATATTCCCTTCAAAAGGTGTGGGGTCCAAGCCTCAAGTGATGGTGTAGTGGCCTCCCAAATCAGCAACTGTCCAACGTCTTGTCTCCCAAGGTGGAACGACCTCATAGAAAGGTGAACAATACCCCAACTAGTCGGCGGCTCCATGAAAACAACTCCAAAAAGGTGTAATATGATTCTCTATTACCTCCAAAACAAGTCTCAATTGAAGGCCCATGCCCATACCTCAAGTCAAGGTGCTTCCATGAAGCAGGGGAATGGCTTGTCAAATAAAAAATTAGCCATAAAACTGCCAAATAGTCATGTTGGTGTCCAAGTAAACGGGGTCGGCCCTCATGTCCAACTAACTAATCTTCAAGTTATGTCCCTTTAAGCATGTTCCAAGCACTTTCCACATCATCATTTCAAACATTGGCCTTCCAAAAGGTCATCCAAGTGACATATCCACAATATCCAAAGTACCCCACGGTTGTCCAAGTGTAATTCGACCCTATTATCTCTTTGGGAGTTACCCTATGTTTTTATTAGCTACACCATTGTAAGCCTGGGATGATGCAATTCAAAAGCCTTGTAGGCCATGTGGATGCTTGTGTATATGGACTCCTAAGCCTTGATGGTCGGCCATGCCCCGTTCTTTTAGTCCCCACTCTCACTGCCTTTCGTCCTGGAAAAGATTGGAGGTCTTGAGGTGGATCTATTTGTGATGTCTCGTTCCCAAGAGTAGGCCAGCAGGGAGTGACTTAGTAGTCTATGTGTTCCCGTAGACTATAGTCAGGCACAAACAGGGAACAAGATGGAGAAATAAGGGTGAGTTGGTGGCTAAACGATGAATTAAGCCAAAAAGCATAGGAAAAGTCACTTAAGCCTAAGTCAACGAAGAATTAGAACGAAAAGGTGCTAAAGGGGGACTTAATTAATTAATTATTCACCTTAAGAGGAAAAGCGCCTAGCTTAAGTGAGGTCAATGGTGGATTAGATCGGGATGAGTATAAAGGGAGGAATTTGACCTAATTCCTCATTATGCATTGTTATGATTTGATGTTGAGAGTTCCCAGAGGAGGAAGAGAGTCGACTTCAACTGTTTTGTGGATTTCTGGAGGAAACCACCACCATTGATAGGCTTCGGTGTTGAGAGACACACCCTAGCCCATCAGAGATACCATCCAGGTATTTCACCATGCTATTCAGGAGTATCCATCTTGCAATGTTGCACAGCTCAGCCAATGAGGGCGCAAGTCAGATAGAGGGTTTGTGGAGCTGCACGAGGTCAAAGCTCAGATTGTAGTTTCCTTCCAATCCAATTGAGATCCAGCCAGGGCGCTTAAATTGAGCCACTTTCCATCAGATTTTGACAGTGGAATCCTTCAAAGCGCATCATCCAGCCATTTAGGGCGCAGCTCTTTTGGAAGGACATTTGGGGTTGCAGACGAAGCATCAAAGCAGATCCAGGGAAACCCTTCCAACCCAATTCTGCATTTGGTGAGGCGATCGTTTGAGTCCTATAGCGCCTGATTCCGTTGGTGGAATCATTTGGGGCGCATCTAGAGACCCAAGAGGTGCGCAAACCCCCCAGGGGTCAAGATCCATTGCATCAGAGACCAGATCTGTCATCCGACACTCATCAATATCATTCTAGAGGCCAGGGCGCTTCTATTGGGACAGTTTCCAGTTCATTCCGACAGGTATAGCCTTCTGGATGAGTTTTCCAGCTTGTAGCGGTTACCGTACTTCTCCGGAATCGCCTATTTTGTCGATCTATCCGTGCATGCATCAGATTTGCCTTCATCTTCTGATCACGGGTATTTTTCATGTTATTTGCTTGTATTCTAGTGACGATCCATGAGATCTAACTGATGACTATCTTCTATATTTCTAGTATGTCATTGTATTTCCATGCTTGAGTCTCATAATACATATTATTGAGTGATTGATGTTCTTTATTTCTGCATGCATCATCTATATACTGTTTAAACCATAATATACAACATGCACATGCAATAACCATAAACATCTCAAACACACAACTAAAACACATCTAGAAACCCCCAGAGTATCAGATCTGAAGATAAAACGCATCCAGAAACCCCCAGTGTATCAGATCTGCGAGATAGAACACTAGATTCGTAGTAAATATCTTGATCAGCGGGATCAGGAATATTTCAGTGGTATCAGAGCTTTAATCCTGTCAGCGTGTGACTAAAGACGATGAGTACAGCAGAAGACCCAGATGGCTATGAGCACGTAGTGACAAATATGTCACTTATAACAGGCGCAAGGAAAGAAGACCTAGGCCTAACTTTCCTCCTTTCCCTCCCAGTTCAGAGGAAGAGGAAGAGGCACACAGAGAAGCAGAGAGGAGAGCAAAACGCGAAGCAAAGAGAATGCTAGGTGATAGATATGAGAGACCAGAGGGCAGTGCTAAGGCCCCCATAGAACCAGAGGCAGCCTTCATGCAGGTTATCAGTGATATGTTAGCTAGTCAGCAGACCATGTCTCAGTCCTTGGCTCAGGTGGCTGATAGATTGGCTATGCTAGACATTCCGGGCACACAAGCCCCACATGCAGCACAGGGGAACTCAGGGGCAAGTAGTAGACCCTAGTCACCCACTCGCACATACACCTTTGCAAGTAGGATTCCCCGACCATTGTTCCCCAGTTTCCAGAGGGCACCCCCGGTAGCAGCACAGATGTCGATAGCACAGAGACCATCCACTCATGCAGAGGACATTGCAGAGTATTGGAGGGAGTATGCAACATTGGGTCGTGACTTCCATCAGGATATGACCCTAGTCAAGTATTGTGGGCTCAGACTCAGGAACCGCCCAAGAGCCATAGAGAGGAGGGCCGCAGCCGCAGCAGCAACAGGGGCATAACCTTGATTTCATCCGAAAAGTTGGTAAACTCACCATACCTTCTTCCGACGGATGGTCCAAATGCACCACCAAAGCTTGGGTACAGAGGCTAGACACCTACTACAAGATCAACTAGATGACCGAGTCAGAGGCCATCAGTTTCGCTACCTTACACTTGGAGGGTGAGGCACACGAGTGGTGGTATCATGGACTGGTGACATTGGGCCACAGTTGCATCACCTCCTACAAAGAGTTCACAGAGAGACTCATGGATAGATTTGACAGGAGGGATCCAGAGATCCATTTCAGAGATCTAGCCCAGTTGAGACAAACTAGCCCAGCAGAGACATTCATCTCAGAGTTTCAGAGGGTAGCAGTGGCAGTGACAGATATATCTGAGCCCCGGTTGATCATGTTATTCACATAAGGGCTCACAGAACCCTTGAGAGGCTGGATGAAGGCATACCGGCCTCACACCTTGCAGGATGCCATCCGACGCACTAGAGATATGGCAAACTCTGTGCCAAAATCTAAACCCTTTATACCACAGAGAGACAAGGATCAGAAGAATCCTCAAAGGGAATGGAAGGGTAAGCCCAAGTTGGATGACGATACGAGACAGGAGTTGATGAAGAAGAAGCTTTGCTTCTCTTGCAAAGATCCTTAGGTCCCAGGGCATAGATGCCTGGGAAAGGGATAGCTCCACTACATTGAAGTGGAATCAGGCAGTGAGGAGGAGGATGAGGATATCGGGGCACGGGCAGATAGTGATTCAGAGGACGAGACCACTTCGAAGCCAGAGCAGTAGCCAAAGAAACCTTTGACATCGGCAGGGGCACAGCCCAAGGAGGAGACAAAACCTTGTAGAGAGGTGAAAGGGGGAACCATAGCCACCCTTTCAGGAGTACCCAGGTACAACACTCTCAAGCTCAAGGGCCTTGTACAGGGGCAGCGCATGACAACCTTAGTTGATGGTGGGGCCACCCACAACTTCATAGATGCGTCCTTAGTAGCTAGGAGGGGGTTACGCACGGAGGAGTTTGAGGGATTCCATGTAGCAGTGGCTGATGGACACACGATGACCTGTTTGGACATGATCCCAGACCTAGAGGTCAAACTAGGCAACTACATCTTGACAGACACCTTCTATGTAGTTGACCTATCAGATACTGATGTCGTGTTACCGATATAGTGGTTATATTTATTGGGGAGATAGGGTTCAACTATCAAACGTTGACCATGAGCTTCAGAGATGCCAGTGGATCGAGAGTTGTGCTGATAGGCATGTCTACAGGGGCACCTCGAGCAATATCGGCAAAGAGGATGGAGCGAATCTTTCATCGTGGTGATCTGGCTTACACAACAGAGTGTTTGATCACCACGCGGAAGAATTCATAGGGTAGGGAGCACTCCCATCCACAGATTAGAGAGCTTTTGGGTCAGTATGAGCCAGTATTTGGGCCGATACCACCAGGGAGGCCGCCCGACAGGGGTTTTGAGCACATGATTGAGTTAGAGGCAAGGGCTACATCGATGATTACAGCGCCCTATAGGCACCCCAAGAAATTCAAGGACGAGATTGAGAAAGCAATCAAAAAATTTCTCGCTATAGGGCACATCAGGCCCAGCATGAGTCCTTTTGCATCTTCATTCGTTCTAGTACTGAAGAAGGATGGCACGTTACAGACGTGCATCAATTACAGAGCGCTCAACAAGAAAACAATCAAGAATCGGTGCCCCATCCCACGCATAGATGAGATGATGGATGAGTTACATGGGGCAGTCTTCTTCACTAAGATTGATCTACCGTCAGGATACCATCAAATCAACATCAGGGAGAAGGACATTGAGAAGACAGCATTCCAGTGCCATTTTGGATACTTTGAGTTCTTGGTCATGTCGTTTGGATTGACCAACGCACCAGCCACTTTCCAGTCTTGAATGAATCATATTTTTAGAGGATAGTTGAGGAAGTACCTTATGGTATTCTTCGATGATATATTGATCTACAACAAGACATGGGATGAGCATCTAGCACATTTGGGGGAGGTCTTGGATATTATGTAGGCACAATCATTATATGCCAAGGAATCCAAATGTGAATTTGGCATGAGAGAACTATTGTACTTGGGGCATATCATCAGTGAGCAGGGAGTACAGGTTCATCAGGAAAAGATCAGGGCCATTTTGGATTGGCCAACGCCCAAGAACCTCACGGAGCTAAAAGGATTCTTTGGGTTATGCAGTTACTACAGGCGATTCGTCAAGGGCTTTTCACAGTTGGGAGCACCACTCACAGACTTGACCAAGAAGGGTGTTTTTCATTGGACAGAGGAGTCACAGCAGACATTTGACAAAATGAAGGAGGTTATGAGCACATGCCCTATTCTAGCCCTTCCAGACTTCTCGCAACCCTCTGTCTTAGAGTGCGACGCATCAGGGGTGGGGATTGGAGCAGTTTTGATGTAGGGGAGCCACCCCATTGTGTTTGAGAGCAGAAAGCTCAATGAGTCGAAGAGACTCTATCCCATTTACGACAAGGAAATGCTAGCGATTATGCATGCTTTAACCAAATTCAGGCAATATCTGGTAGACAACATATTTGTAGTAAAGACTAATCATAACAGTCTCAAGTATTTCCTAGATCAGAAAGACCTCAGTGAGAGACAGCAAAAGTGGGTCTCAAAGATCCAAGGCAATATCTGATGTCAAGGGAAAAAGGAATATCGTAGCAGATGCCTTGTCCAGGAGGCCAGCAGGATGTTCGATGATCGATATTTGTACAGATTGGAAAGCTCATTTGTTGGTGGAGTACTCCAAAAACAAATTTGCGTATGAGGTGATGGATGGACAGGTGGTTGATGATAGATATCGAGTTCTTGATTACGTCATTTTCTACAAGGACCGGATCTACTTGGTTCCAGAATCTACCCTGAAGGGGAAAATTTTGAAGGTGTGTCATGATTCGCCTACAACAGAGCATCAGGGGTACTTCAAAACATATAGGTTGATTAGGGAGAGATTCTCATGGAAGGGTCTCAAGGATGATGTGCTGAAACATATCCAGGAGTACACGACTTGTCCGCAGAACAAGTCTGAGTAGACACACCCCGCAAGGCTGCTACAACCTCTACCCATTCCAGAGCAGAAATGGGAGAGCATTTCTATGGATTTCATTACAGGCCTTCCTTGAGTGCAAGGCAGGGACTGTATATTTGTGGTGGTCGACAGACTGACCAAATTTGCACATTTCTTTGCCATACCCACAAACTACAAGGCCATACAGGTAGCAGAGTTGTTTTTCAGGGAGGTATTCCGGTTCCATGGTTTACCCAAGCAAATAGTCAATGATATAGATGGGCGCTTCATCAGCACGTTTTGGCAGGAGCCGTTCAGGTTGTCAGACACTGAGCTAGCTACGAGTACCAACTACCACCCACAAACAGATGGACAGACAGAGATCGTCAACAGATGAGTGGAGGGGTATCTGAGGAACTATGTGGGGGGGCAGCAGTGCACATGGGTGAGTATTGTTACAACACAACTTACCATATGTCCATCAGGATATCGCTGTTTAGGGCATTGTACAGATAGGATGCACCCTCCTTTGTGGAGACTGTGTTTGGGGACAGCATGGTCCCAGGGGCCAAACACTGGGTGGAGGAGAGTCAAAGGATTCTGCAATCAATGAGGGAGAACTTGCAAACGACTCAGAACCAGCAGAGGATATATGTAGACCGGCACAGAGTTGAGTGCAATTTTGAGGTAGGGGATTTGGTTTTTCTGTGATTACAGCCATACAAACAGTCCTCCTTGAAGAGGAGCGGAGCAGAGAAGCTGAAGCCGAAGTTTTATGGGTGAGTCGTCGGGAGGATAGGCGAGGGGCATACGAGCTAGAGCTACCGAAGGGTAGCAAGATTCATAACGTCTTTCACGTCTCTTGCCTTAAAAAGGTCGTGGGACAACAGATTAGTATTTCAGAGGACTTGCCACCCTTGGATGAGGAGGGCCAGTTGGAGCTAGTGTCGGAGGAGGTACTAGAGCAGAGAGAGCGCAGGTTGACGAGCAGGGTAATCAGGGAGTGCTTGGTTAGATGGAGGGGTCTTCCAGTAGAGGATGCCACATCAGAGCGAGAGCATATTTTGCAGCACTCAGGACTGATGTTGCTTGAGGACAAGCAATCTCGAGAAGGGAGCACTGTGATGTCCCATTCCCAAGAGTAGGCCAACAGGGAGTGACTTAGTAGTCTATGTGTTCCCGTAGACTATAGTCAGGCACAAACAGGGAACAAGATGGAGAAATAAGGGTGATTTTGTGCCTAAACGATGAATTAAGCCAAAAAGCATAGGAAAACTCACTTAAGCCTAAGTCAATTTAGAATTAGAACAAAAAGTTGCTAAAGGGGGACTTAATTAATTAATTATTCACCTTAAGAGGAAAAGCGCCTAGCTTAAGTGAGATCAATGGTGGATTAGATCGGGAAGAGTATAAAGGGAGGAATTTGACCTAATTCCTCATTATGCATTGTTATTATTTGATGTTGAGAGTTCCCAGAGGAGGAAGAGAGTCGACTTCTACTGTTTTGTGGATTTTTGGAGGAAACCATCACCATTGATAGGTGTTGGTGTTGAGAGACACACCCTAGCCCACCGTCCAGGTATTTCACCGTGCTATTCAGAAGTATCCAGCTTGCAGTGTTGCGCAGCTCAGCCAGTGAGGGCGCAAGTCAGATAGAGGGTTTGTAGAGTTGCACGAGGTCAGAGCTCAGATTGCAGTTTCCTTCCAACCTAGGTGAGATCCAGCCAGGACACTTAGATTGAGCCACTTTCCATCAGATTCTGACGATGGAATCCTTTAGAGCACATCATCCATCCATCTAGGGTGCAGCTCTTTTGGAAGGACATTTGGAGTTGCAGACGGAGCATCAGAGCAGATCCAGGGAAACCCTTCCAACCTAGTTCCGCATTTGGTGAGGCGATCGTTTTGAGTCCTGTAGCGGCTGATTCCGTTGGTGGAATCATTTGGGGCACATCCAGAGACCTGGGAGGTGCGCAAACCCACCAGGGGTCGAGATCCAGTGCATCAGAGACCAGATATGTCATCCAACACTCATCAGTATCATTCTAGAGGCCAAGGCGCTTCTATTGGGACAGTTTCCAGTTCATTCCGATGGGAATAACCTTCCGAACGAGTTTTCCAGCTTGTAGCGGTTACCATACTTCTCCAAAATCACATATTTTGCCAATCTATCTGTGCATGCATCAAATCTACCTTCATCTTCTGATCACGGGTATTTTTCATGTTATTTGCTTGTATTCCAGTGACGATCCATGAGATCTAACTGATGACTATCTTCTATATTTCCAGTATGTCATTGTATTTCCATGCTCGAGTCTCATAATACATATTATTGGGTGGTTGATGTTCTTTATTTCCGCATGCATCATCTATAGATTGTTTAAACCATAATATACAACATGCACATGCAATAACCATAAACATCTCAAGCACACAACTAAAACACATCCAGAAACCCCAAGAGTATCAGATCTGAAGATAAAACGCATCCAGAAACCCCCAGTGTATCAGATCTGCGAGATAGAACACTAGATCCGTAGTAAATATCCTGATCAGCGGGATCTGGGATATTTCACTATTGGGACACATGGTTTACGGGAGCTAGATTCTTTGCAGGGGTGATCGCACTATGTAAGGCTAGTCCGACCCATGGTCTTGTTCACCTATGTATTTTACCACATGGTCATGTGTCTAGAGTCTATATGCATCTTCTTCGCCTTGGTGCACTATTCATCTACAGTTCTCAACATGGAAGTGTCACAATTTGCAGCATCTCATATTTCCAGAGGCAACATATGTATCTCGAGACATTGGTCATACGAGTGTTCTCTTCTTGATCGCATATCCTTAGTTGGAACTTGGAAGCTAGCCCCATGTCTCACGGTTCCATGCACATCTTATGAAGGTTTGATCATGACATACATGGATTATATTGCCAATGTGGTGGGTTATTGTGGACCTTGTGCTAAGTTTTAAAGGGGGCAAAGCAAAAAAATGTTTTAATAAAACGGCCACCCCCTTTAAACATATCTAGGAAAAGTTACTCTAAAGGAGGCACCCCCTCATCACTTTACCCATGGTAAAAGAACAAAAGGGAAATATTAATTTATGTGGTGAAAAGAGCCTTCACCGATATAAAAAAAACATCGACTAAGTAAACTGGGTGGGGGAGGGAGGGGGGAGTGGGATAAATTTAAAGAAGGAACATGGCAAATGTTATATGCAAAAGGGGTCACCCCCTTATCCCAAGCCTATAGTGAAAGGTGATGTAAGTCGCCCCTTCACTTAGTGCTTGTAGAAACCCGTCGAATATATAAGGGGGGGCGGACTTGATAATAAAAGAGTCATCGCATTATAAAGGAAGCCCAACACTCTAAGCCTGTCGTTGTCTTACTCAGCTGTCAACGAAGGAAGTCGTGGGGACTCAAGCAATTAAATCGATGCCCAATCAACAACTAGCCTCCAATCAAGTGGATCGCTTCTTCAGTAAATTAAATTGGTTGCTAATTAAATCAAATCGACACTCATTAAAAATTAAAACGGCCCCACAGCAAATTAAATTTCTTTTCCAGCTAGTCATAGGTCAATCTTGACTGTTCTATCCAAGTAAGTTGTACGACCTATTAAGTGGAACGATTGGCTCAAGAAGGTAGCCATGGAGCATATTCTATTAAATCGTTTCCATCTAACTAAATCAGCCACACTCATAACCATTCGACCTTAGCCGTTGAGAAGTATGGTAGTTGTTTGGGTTAACCAATGAATGTTGGGTTTGTTATCGCACAGTTTGTAGCTAGGATAAAAGGCTGTGGGATGGAAGGCCAAACTGGCGTAACAGGAACCTATCCCACCCAATGTCACCACGATGGGGAGGTTCTTTCTCTTTAGGGAGGTTAGGCCTAGGGGAGACATCCCCGGTGACCTGGGGTTTTGAAGAGGCTAAAGGATAATCAAACAATGACAAGTTTCCCCCTTCACAGATCACCACCAGAACAGATAGTCCGGCTTATAGCCAACAAAGATAACCAAGTAGAATCCCTACCCGAGAACAAAGCAACAATAAACTGATATATGCAGGCTTCGATTAGTACTTCATATATATCAAAGACTATTTGATATTCAATATAAGCAATTTGAAAGTAAATGTTGACGAAGTCAATGTTTACAAAATAGCAGTAAAAGTAATGCCACTTCACCAATAAATACTAGAACGATATGGCATTCAATGCAAAAAATCAATACTTAACTCAATTAATGCCTTTAACTACCATTCAATTGCTCACAAAATGAAACGTTGTTGCATTAAAGATGTAATAACCAAGGATGACGTTAGCAACTAGGGTTAGTAAGTTAGTTGAGCTTAGTGTAGTTAGGGTTTGAAATTCAAGTTTTGAGAGAGTTTGTGATCA
>JZKD02S1826978.1:15919-33029 GCA_000966675.3 Picea glauca | reverse complement strand
TGCAAGAATATAAGACTACAACCATTCATTCAAGAAGTTTTGCAGAAAAAACACTTACATATCACCATGAAATAGCATGCAAACCCTAGTTGTAACACCTTCCTTCAAGAGAAATACCAAAATATGCCAAAAATATCTTCCTTCAACAAGTGCGTCTTTCTTAAATCAGCCAAGTACCCAAGATAGGGCGCAAATTTCAGACCTCACTAATGAGTGAGTGAGTTGTGATGAAAAAATGAGAGTGAAAATCTCTCATTTATACAAAACCTTGACCTAATTTTACATTTTAGGTYARGTAAAAGGCCGACAAGGCCAAATTATCAAAATCATATTGTTTTACATTAAATTGTCAAATTAAAACCCTAATTGAGCTATAAAGAGATAAGAAGCCCCTCTAAGGGAGGCATTAGCCCCTTCTAGGGAAAATGGGGCATCCTAGAGCAAAACGTTAGCCCTCCTTGGGCTTCTCCAACCTGCCACACGTGCCAATACTGCCCAGTCTACCTCCCAAAACGTCCATACTGTTGGATGACATCATGGCTATGATGGGTGACGTCCTAGGCCTTCCAAGGCCAACGTTCCACTAAAAAAGGGCAAACCCCCCTAGGTCAAGCTTCGTCGGGGTGCCTCTTGTGAACATTCTCTTCTTCTCCGGTGCAAGACACCGATCCATCTCTGTCTCGTCTCTGCCCCATGGTGGGGTCTCAGCATCCATCTGATGGGCCCTTCAGCCCCATGGAGGTCTGAACTGATCATCTCCCCATGTGTATCGGTCCAAATGGTACCTGTCCATCGGGTATGGTCCGCACATCAAAGGCTAAACCCTCCATGGGCTCATCAGTCATGGGAATCATAGCAATGTCAATCACATTTCATCATCAATATTATTAAACACATGCATAAAATCCCTAATACATCAATCAATAGCTCAAAAACGTTACACAAGCCTACAATACAAGTATGGGGAAAAGGACAAGGCTTCCTATTGGGCTAGTGTCCACAGAAAAAGGAAAGTTCCCAGAGAGACCTCATCCAAGCCATGTAAGTGGATGATGTGGTCAGGGGATGTCCAGGCATGTGGGTGCAGTAAGGACCAAGGATACAACGTGTCACCTATGGGTGCCTTTGTAGAAGGCGAGCTATCCCTGTCGGTCCTAATCAATGGTTGAGATCATCCCATAATAATCTCAACTCAAAACCCACTTTGGGTTAAGTTCCCTTAGTTTACTTTATGTCCCTCAATTCACCCATCCCAAGTCGGTCCTAATCAATGGTTGAGATCATCCCATAATAATCTCAACTCAAAACCCACTTTGGGTTAAGTTCCCTTAGTTTACTTTATGTCCCTCAATTCACCCACAAAGTGAATTAATAGTCACATTAAGCTAAAATGACCAAAGTGAAATTAGACATAAAGTACAAAGTACAAGAGTACCAACATCTCCCTCTTGTGGTTAGAGGCTCCAAACCACAAGGGAACCACTTCCCGAGGTACACCAAAACTCAACAGGGACAAGGAGTGCCACGAGGTTGATTGATCAACTGATGGGAAAATGTTTTGTTCTTTACTCATAAATATATTACCTGCAAGGGCAAGTACAGTCTCATCTTCCTTTACCATATCCGGTTTCTATTACATTTGATGCAGTAGCAATTGTTAAATGTCCCCTATTTTCTTTGGAAGAACCTGGCCAATATGTCTGCCTCTGTTCAAAAACACCCAGAAAATGTTGAGAATAATCTATATCATCGTGGGTTAATTAAGTTAATTGTTATGGCCAAATTAGAAAAGCGTCATCTGACATGGGGACAAGTCCTGATCGATAAAGCATTCCAAACTAAAACCACTAAAGGAAGCTCCAAAACTTTTAAAGAAGACTCTATTTCATATGCAGGTGAGGGTTCTGATTCAGAGAAGGGTTTTAAAGAATCAAGGAAACGAATGTTCTCATCTTCCTCCAAACTTCAAGCAACCAAAAGATGAATCACTCGAAGAATGACGATTAAACTGGAGGAGAAAGGAATGAAAAATTAAAGGCACAACTTCAAATTTTAAGCAAACAAAAAGGGAAATGGTACAAGCAAAATAAGAAGCTTAACGTGCAGAATCAACGGTTGAAAATTAAGCTCAAAATGCAGCAACAAAAGACAAATTCAAAATGTAATCTAGATATACTGGTAGTTGTAGCAGAAATTGAGCTCTCTTCTGAGTCGAAGACTAAGTCTAATAATGATTGTACTGAAGCAGCTCAGCAATTTATCAATGAAATTTTAGATGACATAATAACCAACAATCTTTCCATAGCCTCTTTAAAGCTTAACCTAGTCCAATGGAAAGGCAAGGAAGAATTATATGATTTCAGCATCATCTACAAGAAACAATACATGTATACAATTCAAAATATGCAGGAGAAGTGGATGGCTCAATACTTAAATGCAGAAAGGAGATGGAAGTCTAAAATGGAAGACATCAAACAACAGTAGAAAATCAAAGAACATGAAGCTCAATGGGAAAGTGGGCTTTCTCTACAAGCTCTCTCATGTAAACGCCCATCACAAGTATATCCTTTGTACTTACATGAGCAGTGGACCAGGCTAAGACTCACCAGGTTGGCAGTGTTACCCCCCCCATGCTAGAGGAGATCACATCTCATGGCCCACAATGAAGACAGTGATCCCGTTGATGATGATGATCAACATGTCCACCCATGGCAGCCCAACAACCCCCCCTCAGATTTGCCTCTTCTACTTTGGATCAGCCAAGCTCATCACATCCAATCAACACAGTGCTTGGGAGATGGTAAGCCAGCGTAACCATGAGGTATGTTAGTCCTTTTTCATACACGGTGTTGTGCTTAATGTACTAGGCATGTGAATGAGGATTATTGGTTGAAATTGGGTAATGGTAATGGGTAATGTTAGTCCTTTTTCCTTGTTTCACCTTGGTGACCAGAATTTGTACTCTAGTCCCATGTTGTCACCCCCAAGAAAAAGTGGTACTACTGGGGGGGGCTCACAAGGGTAACATTCTGTTTCCCCACCATACTTAACACTTACCATCCTAGAGCCTGTTGCAGTGTACTAAACTTTAGTAATGGGTCGTGGTTCATTCTCTCATGAGAAGAGGGGTTAAAGGCCTAGAGGTTCATTGCAGCTGCTAGTAAAAGAATAATAAAGAAAGAAAGAGATAATAGCAAGCACTCTCAAAATCCAGTCCATACTTGAGCTCTACCCTTTTTGCATTCGCTCTAGTCCTAAAGCAATGATGCTATAGATTGAAAACTTATAAAGGGGACTTGCAAATATGATAAAAGGTCAATAAAAAGACAGATTAAGGGGTTGGAAAAACATAGCGCTTAGAAAGTGGTAACTCGAGAGCAAGCACACCCTCCACAAAGGCGCTAATAGAAATGGACTAAATGACACCATAAGCCATGGAGTAAGCCCAACACGTACCAATATCACACTTACTCTTGAAGGGTTCTTTTCTTTCCTACTTCCCCTGGGACATATCCCTCTACTTGGGTCTTTTCTTTCCTATTTTGGTTGGCACACCTACTAGGGTTTGATGATGGTCCTCCCATATTCAAACTTGCCAACTTAAATAAAGTCTTGAGCTAGTGTGAAATTTGAAGGAGACACTCCATGTTAACTATTTATGTGGCTTTTATCTTAAGTCAAAACTTACTTTGTATGATCTAAGGACTTTTATACCTTGTGAACATTGGCTTTACTTGATTTCATGCTTTGATTTGATTCGGAACATTGTGCCTTTATTGCGGGATATGGCATGTGTGATGTAGAGCGTTGAGTCATTGGATAGGTTGCCACACTCAATTACAAGCTCTCACACTTTTTGGGCCTTAGATGACCGACAGATGGACTTGTATTTGCTAGATATGGTCATGGTGGCACAGAGATGGACAGAAATCCCACACCCTGGGTACTGCACCCCAGAGACTATCATGCATTGGATAGAGGACATTGCACTAGTAGATGGTTGGATGACATGCAAAGATGACATACACCCCTATCCACCTTGGACGCCATCCTTTACAGCTTGGACGTTGTGCCTTTGGATGATGATGTAATGCTAGGGTTTGATGGAGATGTTGAGGTTTGCTGCCACTTGGACACCACATGAAGTGACAGGGCACTTGATGATGGTCTTCACCTTGCTTGCACTCCTTGATGATGACATGTGGCCTTTGCAGGTCTTCTCCACAACCATGAGGGCTTGACGTCACCACACGTGTGACCATATCATGTATTATTTTCGTATTTTAGCATTGTAGAGGCTATTTTGAGGGGTCAGCCCCACTTCTAGCATGTATTGTTGACATCTTACTCAAAATATGTGGACAAATGTGCTTGGTTACCTCATAAATAGAGGGAGCACTTATTTCATTTTTTCATCATCACAACTCACATTTGTGAGAGAGCACTCTTAGAAAAGTTCGCTCTATCTTTCTTCTTGCTCTTGGATCTAATGCACACAACTTGGAGGAGGATTTGCATTGGATGTTTCTCTCTTGTTGATGATTGGATGGTGAATTAGGGTTTCCTCATGCATGCGCTTGGCTTAGTAAGTCTTATTTGTTCAAGTTCCATTGCTTGTGTGTGCATCTTGGTATATGCTCTTTTAGAGGCTTAATTGTTGCATGTTATCTTGTACTTGAAACCCTAGGAGGGATTAAGAGGTTTTATCCCCCTCCCTACTTTCATTTGTCATCAATTGTTGAAGCATTGAGGTTTTGTGCTAGGGCCTAAGAGGCTTTATACCCTAGTGTTAAATCTTGTTAATGAAATCTTGTTGCTAGAGGTTAGAGGAGAAAATGACACCTAGGGTTTATGAGGCTATGTGCTCTAATTTAACCTTTATCTCTCTTGCACCTAGCAATTCCATGGTGTGTTGTTTGACTCCATTTCCCAAGAAAAGGAAAACAACACTAGTCTATTGAATGCAAGTGGTCGTTGAAACCCTAGTTAGATTTAAAACCTTCTCTCTGTTCAAACTCTCTTAAAGTTGATTTATGGCATCATATGCAAGCTAATTCTACCCTAACGTTTTGCAAAATCACTTGTTTACTTGCTGATGTCATAAATTGTTCGCTACAGCCATTAGGGGTGCAGATTTTGGCTGCAAATTCACTTAAGATTGTGGCAAAAGTTTCCCAGAAAATTGTTTTAGCAATTGGATATTATTGCCCATGTTGTAAGCTAAATTTAGTGAGTCAATTGCTAATTTTATAGGTTGTATTTCTTGTTGCTGTTATAAATCTTTCATTGCTGATATAAACTGGCTTACTGCTGCAAATTTACAACAACAATAAGGTTTGTTTGTCATCTAGTGTCTAAAGGTGATTATTATGCTATATAACTAGGTAATTGATGATATTATGCATTGAAGTTTTTATTGTCTCATACAGGTTGCCCAATTACCTTGTTCCAACCAATTTAACCCTTCACCTGTAATATCCCCAAGTGTGCTAGGCTGGGATATTATGATCTTTTGTGTAATTATGTTGTTTCTGATTGTGTGCTTTCGTCAAACAGTTTTCATTTCATATGTTTCCATGTTATAATTTGGTTGACAGCTTTCTACAAACAGTTTATATTCATTCTACTAAAAGACTTTTGTCAAACACATTGTATGTAATCCAAGTACACATGAAATAGAAGAGATACCATGGGCATTTTTATTATGAATGAAACCCCGACTACAACAATAACAAGTCTCTAATGGCTGCTATGGCAGCTGCAATACATTAATGAAAACACAACAATATGCAAGCAAAAACCTGGAATAATGCCACGGCCTCCTCAAAACCAAATCGAACACTCCAAATGCCAAGAGATGGCCTCACGGTCCTCCTCCCTGCTGCCACGGCTCCTTCTAGCCTCACAGCCCTTCCGAAGAAAGGGATCAAACCCTCCAAGAGGCCCCAACAAGCCTCCAAAAGTGCCAACGATCCTCCACAAGACCCTCACGGCCCTCCTAGCCTCACAACCCTGCCAAAGAAGGCGATCGAACCCTCCGAGACGCCAACGAGCCTCCTAAAGTGCAAATGAACCTCCACAAAACCCTCACGGTCTGCTCTAGACCCACACAGCCTGCTCCCAAACCCTCACGACCCTGCAAAAGATGAATCGGCTCCCCAAGAAGGTCCCACGAATCCTCTCTCCAAATCGCTATACCTCTACGTTGAAGTAGAACCACAAAGATGAAGCCCAATGAAGATCTCGAATGGATCTCCTCCTCCTAGTCTAGCTAGGGTGGATGTTGCACCACCGAAACCAAACTCTAATGGAAGGGTTTATGCCAAAACCCAAGGAAAACCTTGGTTCACAAGAGCACTCAATTAAGAGATCAATCCAAAACATAATGAGGAAAGTGGAGCACTACTCCTTTTATAGTTCTTCAATGCCCCTTTTTCCCATCTAGATCTTTCCTCTTTGACTTAATCCAACATGACCCTTATTCTCCTTTTTACTTTTCACTTAAAGTTACTTTTAATCCCTTTTTAATGTCGGAAAGTGGTTAATTGGCTTTTAAGACATTTTCGAACGCCTGAAGTTCCTTTCTCATCATCCTAGCCTTTAGAGCTTTTTGTCCTGGTTCCAACAAGCTATTACACTAAGGTGTCCTTGTAATATATCAGATCCGGCTAGTCTAGGAAAAGTTGCTAATCTGTTGTGTCTACTATCTGATCTGATACACTAGAGGTTTCTGGATGTGTTTAAGTTGCGGGTTTTAACATACTTGGTGTTTTTTCACATGTGTGTGTAGATAAATAAGTTGTTTACAACATATGAATAAGCATACAGATAAAGAATAATACAAAAGACTGTAAATCATATATTATGAGCTTTCTGTTGATTACAATGCCACATGCGGCTAAAAATAGAGAATCACTCTGCTAGATCAATTCTAAGTGGATCTTCACCAGAATACAATAAAGAAGTAAACTAGAAAGATGATACCCGGTGTTAATATTATGGTAGCTGCGGGAGGTATTTACCCCCACGTGTGAACCTGACGAGAATAGAAGACTCCGGGAAGTAAGAGAAACCCTAATGAGTTGGCTAATAACCCTAGAAGCCTTGTTGGCTCAAGAAGAAAATTTATACTAGGCTATTAGCCTCCAAGAGAAGAAGTTTAATTAATATTTATATTAATTAAATATGTTAATTTTAATTATTATTTTAATTATTATCTTTACCAAAACCCCTAGCCTAACCCTTAGCCTTCAGTATAAAAAGAGACCTACCCCTCCTCATTTTACATACTCTTATGTTATTCCTCTAAGGGTGAGCGGACTTCCTCCTTGTTTGCTGCGGCCTCTCTTGCAATAGTGACTGGTTGCCTAGGGATATTTTCGGCCCTCCTATTCTAGCCAAGTTTCAGTCTCAGAATTATTGTTGTTTATTTCTGATTTGAGGGATGATGCAAGGACTGTTTTTATGGTGGAGTAACCTGTGCATTTGAAGTCTGAAGCTGCCATCAAGGGTATGTCTGGTTGAGTCGTGGCCTCTCCTACACAGATCTGGCCTCCCTTCATTGGGCCATGGCCTCTCCTACTCGGATCTGGCCTCCCTCCATTGGGTCGTGGCCCCTTCTACACAGATCTGGCCTCTACCCTTGAGTCGTGGCCTCTCTCTAGCAGATATGTCCCTGTCCTCTTGAGCTGCAGCCTATAGACTGTTTATTCAAGACAGTCGTACCCCTTGGCACAAGGGTTTTACTTGTTGGAAATTTCTGTGTATATAAGGGTTTGATCACAGAAATTTTTTGTGTGGAGTCTATGTGTTTTTCTCCTCCTAGTGGCAAAAAAGTCTACTCAACTCTTGGCAAGAGATCTAACCTATATGGTAGATCTATGATCCTGAATTTTTCTGAGCATATATTTCAGTGGCTTTACATCTCTTGTGTGTGTGATGATCTCCTTCAGTGAACAGAGGTAAGACTTCAAGATCTGATCTATATCAGACTTCAAGGTAATTGACTTATCCCATTTATTACTGTTGCAATTTATCATGATTTAAGATCTGTTTGTGTTTGTTAGCAAAATATGTTTTCCACTGTCTAGATCTAATCTTCTTGTTTAGAACTGTTTTGTTCTTTACCTAGATCGGTATGTTTAAATCTGAATAAAACTACTGCTCAGATCTGTACTCTGTTTAGAAAGAATTTATCTAGAGCTGTTTTTCTTAAATTTGACTATCTACTTTCTAGTTGTTTTATGGTTTAGAACTGTTTGTCTTTCACGTAGATCAGCTTGCTTAGATCTTAGTGAAACTACTGTGATCTATTTAGAAAAAGATTATTCTAGCACTGCCTATGATCAGTTTTAAGGATAGTTTTATTTCAGTTCTTTATTGTTCTCACTAACAGTTTCAAGAAGACAGTGTTTATCTGCATTACCTCTCTAAATCTAACATGGAATCAGAGCTTAGGGCGTGAAAAGAGCTCAAGACGTGTGCAGAATTGAGCCTGCATAGATCCTATTCTTAAAATTTGTTTTGCAGATCAGAAGTAAGCAATGTCCTCCTTTGTGGATCTGAGAAAGGGAACAGGGTTTCCATAATGATAAGCTACAAGGTTTATTGTCAACCTTCACTCTCAGTCTTTTCATCCTAGACCTGAAACCTCTTCGGAAAAGGTAATTGTTTAACGCTCAATTATGCTTTTGGAAAGGAATTTGATTTATTGTCATTTAGAAAATGACTAGAACAGATTGAACATAAAAGAAAAGTTCAATCTCTCTAAATTTAATTAAGCATTGTTAGTCTAGGTCTAAGGATGATATCTGATAGCCATTTCTACGTGCTAAGCATTGATCTTTCAAAAGAATTGGTGTAGGGACCTCGTCTAGCATATATCCTAGCCAACAGAAAGATACTCCTTGAAAATTGTTTCTGCATATCTAAACCTTTGAGTCACTAACAGACTTGGAAAGTTTTGAAGGTTGTTAACTCTGCATCTTTTTAGCAAGTGAGATATGAATGACTGTGGCTATGGCTATGGCTATGATCAAAAGTACATGCCTAGGTAGCATGATAGTTTAAGTGCAATTTGATTTGGGTCAAAAGGTTGGAAAGTGCACAACAAGATATAGCACATCCTTATCACAATACTAGATTGTCACTTTCATGCATGCTAAGGTTGACCACTGTAACATGCATGTTCATACTAACACTCTACTATGATTAGCTTCTCGTAAGCATGACTTCTCTAATTATTGACATAGTACATCTCCAACTCCATTTGGGATCAAGCCTCTTTGCCTCTGCTTTAACAAAGCCCTTTCACCACACCATGCTGGGACTACCTCTATGACAAGAGGATATCCTTTACACTTTTTATTTGGACTGATTGATATGGAGAGGATAGTGAAAGACTATCTTGTTTATTGTCTTGTACACTTGTGAGATGCAAGTCTGGGTGTCAAAGAAAACATGTTTGGATCTTTGGTGGAGTAACAAATGATAGTTGGGTGAGTTTTCTTTGTTAGGAGATTTGACTGAATTTTAAATAATAACTCTTACCTCTAGTAACCCCTTTCTCACTTCTGAGCTAGGCCGAGTTAGTTGAAGATCTGATACAAGATGTTTGGGCTTGTAACCATCATCTTGAAGATCACAAGAGATAGGTTTCATTTTTTATAATGTTATTGATGCTTGGTGAGTTCTTAGCTTTCATTTAATAAGCCTTTGGTAAATTACAATGGCATTGACAAAATCACTGGTAAAGGAATTTTAATGGGAAACTGTGTAACTTCAGTAAATGACAGCACCTTATGCATCCATACGTTCTGTACTACAAAGAGTACACGAGCTTTAAAGTTAACCACAATACTTTGAGTGTTGGAAACTTGGCAATGACTTTGGTATTTGTCTTTGAGAAAAACATGTGAGGGCTGACTTTTGTAAGAACAAAAATTTGGGACAATACAGTTTTTTTTGGCCTCATTCTTTAAGACATATTGTTGCATATGGATGAATAATGTGTTATCCCTGGACAGTGGGTTATTCTATTAAGGATATGGAATTACTGGAACTAACAGATTTATATCAAACATTTGCATACACAGAAGATGTCTTAGATAACTTGAGTTGGAAACTGGCCGCAAAATACAAGTATGTCTTCAGCCTAAACAAGCTCATGGATACTCCATTTACATTCAACAAGAGAGATATGTTTACCTTCCTGTCATCTTTATGTATCCATGTCTCAATGGAATACTGTCAGAATCTCATGTGTATTTTTGTTATATAGCCAAGGAAGCTGTGATCTCAGCACATACTTATTTTTTATGTAAGCTAGGTCTTTCTCCCTGGTTTGGAAACCTAGTTGTCTGTTAGTCTTTTATCTCTGATATGAAAGACATGTAACCGTGAGTTATTTCCTTAGTTAAAGAGCCCAACAAATTATCTTGGTAGTTGGGGTATTTTCCTTTGTTTTTGGAACCCCACAGATATCTTTTTCGAGAGTCCTTAGATTGTAATTGAGCCATTATCCTTGGCACAGGAGCTCAAGAAGTCTGACTCAGCTTTTCATATTGAACTTGGTACTGGCACGAAGAACATCTTGAAGAGATATGACACCAAAACAGAGTCAAAAGTTCTTATAGGTTCAGAGGGAGCCAATTTGCATATGACAGAGAGGCAGACATTTTTTTTATGAGACTCAGAGGGAGCAGTCCCTGCATAAGAGTTAGTCCTTTGACCTACAACAGAAATGGCAGCTTAGTAGAATCAAGGGATACTATTGGAAACCAGCCTGGTGTCGGGAAATTCTAAAGGAAGCAGAAAACCTAAGAGCACTTTCAAAGAAAGCAAGAAACCAAATAAGTACTCTGGCCCTATAGCTAAATTGAATCTTGTGATTGATTCAGAACCTTCCACATTTGAAATGTGGGAAGATGCTGTGATAGAAGAATATTGAAGAATGATGTATGGTCAGTGTTTCAAAGACCTCGTAACAAATCAGTGGTAACCTCCAGAGGCCTTATAAGATAAAGCCTACAACAGATGGTTGTATTGAGGGTATATTTGTGACTCGTGAAAGAAGGGATTATCTATGACAAGATCCTTACTTCCATCAGGATCTTTTGTCGCAATTTTGGATACTTCATCTGATAGATGTTAAGATTTCTTCTTAACAGTGAAGTTAAGCAAGAGGCTATCCATGGGAAAGAATACCATGGATTATAGCAAGCTCTGAGATCTCGGTATGAAAGTATTGACAGAGTCTTGGGTTCATCCTTATATAAAGATTGTCCAAAATCTTCATGTTATCTTAGGATGATCTGTTCCTTACAGGAAAGGAAATTTTTTATATAGCTCAGACTAAGAGGGAGCTCTTCAGCAGAAATTGAAATGAAAGACTTGGGTTAATTAAATTACTTTCTGAGCTTAGAGATGTGGCAGAAACTGGGTGAGAGCAAATATGCAGTTAATGTGCTTCACAGATTTAGCATGATGGACTGCAGGTCCATGACCACTCCAATGATCTTTAATCTAAAGAAACTACAAGATCAGGTCACAGGTTCAGATCCAAAAGATCCCACCTTATATCGGCAGATCATTGGGTTTTTGATGTATCTCGTACATACAAGACCAGACATCTGTTATGCGGTAAATGCTCTCAACCAATTCATGTGTGAACCGAAGCATATACATATGGTTGTTGTGAAGCATACTCTGAGATATGTTCGGGGAACTATAGCTTATGGTCTCAGATACACTTCTAGTGGAGGTGTAATGCTCCATGGTTTTACAGATTCAGCTTGGATGGGCAGTACAGTGGATCGGAAGAGCACTTCCGGATATTGCTTCAGTTTGGGTTCAGCAATGATTTCCTAATCCAGCAGGAAACAGGGCTCCATAGCCCAAACCACTGCAGAAACAGAATACATTGTTGCAAGTGCTACTAGCAGAGAAGCAGTGTGGCTTAGGAAGCTACTTTCAGACTTGTTCAGTTCAGAGCTTGAATGTCACATACCCACTACCCAAAATCAAACTTTTTCGTTGATTTCTCAACAATGAGAATCCCCGAAGCTCGCAGCAGCAAAATGTCAAACCCGATCCATAGGTCCTTCTCACGCACACAACTTTTCTACACTAAGCCGTGATCTTTCCCTAATCTTAATTTTGGGTTCAGGGTTTTGTGATCCCCGATGTCAAGAGTTCCTGTCCTCTTGAATCCCCGATCTCCGATGAGCAATTTCACCGATACGCGACCTGTACGCGTTAGCCCTCCTGGCTATGCTCTGGTCCATGTGACTGCTAATTCATAAGACCGCAGCCTTATCCTTCTTTCGGGGTTTTGGGCTTCAAAATCCCGATGCGCTCCAACTCCCGTTAGCCCTCCAGGCTAGACTCCTGGCCCACATGACCACTATCTCACAAGACCGCAACCTTGTCTCCCATCGGGGTTTCAAACATCGCAATGTCGAAATGCATAAACATTTTGTCCTCGGAATCCCCGATATCCCGATATGACGTCAGCTTCCACTAGTCCCCTGGGCTAGACCTTTTGGGTCCATATGACCTCCCTCTATATGACCGCAGTCATACCACCTATCGGGGCTTCGGGGTTTCAAATGATGAAAAACATTTGCCCACGGGATTGTTGATCCCTCGAATCTCGATTCTCCGCTATGCTGACAACTGGCCCCCACACAACAGAGCTTTCCTCCTTATCCGATACGCTGACAGCTGGCCCACAATGGCACTTATCTCCTTGTCGAGGTTTCGGACTCCGCGATTCCAAAATGCCCAAACCTCTTGTCACCAAGATTCCCGATATCCCGATGACCAAAATGCCGATAGACGACTTCCTGTCGGGACTTTCCCCAAAGGCTCCGATTGCTGCCGCGCGTCCTCCTTTGATGGACGGTCTTGGTTAACTCTCGGGATTTCGAGACTTCTGATGTCCTGGACACCTCGTCCCTAGGACTCGCGAAATGCCGGACTCTGACTCCCTTCAGCTCTCTGACACGCGTCCCAAGTGAATGGACGGTTCAGATCGCTCCTCGCGTTTTCAAGACTTCTGATGTCCCGACTTTCACGACCTCAGGAACTCCGATTTCCCAAATGCCGATATCCCGATGTCTAGTGCCCGAATCTTCGGAATGGACGATCGCGTGACACGCGTCCTCTATCAGATGGATGTCCCAGATTTGTGTCGGGGTTTTCAAGGTGGTCTTACCCGATCTCCTGTCCACGGGAATGCCGATATCCCGACTCCCAACGCCTCGATCTCCGCCACATGTCTCCACTAACGGACGGTTCAGATCGTCTCCGGGTAATTTCCCATGGAAATTCCCGATCTCATGTCATCGAGACTTCCGATTTCCCGATACGTGAAACCCCGATGAGCTAACCCTCCTTTCGGGATTTTTCCTTCTGTTCACGAGCTTAACCCTCGCGCAACTTCTGTCAGATCCGACGGCTGACGGGTATCTACTCAAGATCTGACGGCTCAGATCTGTCCCACCTCGCGCATTCTTCCACTACTTCGTGGATGTGGAAAGATCAACGGTCCAAATGTTCTCATGGACCTTGGGGGGGGGGTCTACTATCCCGATTTAATCGCTATTCATGAAGATAGAGAGAAAAAGGGGCAAGGTATGTAACGCCCTTGTTACTTTCGTCAAGCTGACGGTCGTGAATGACCATGGGTCTTCCGACAGGATCTCATCCGTCGATTCGTTACTTATCCCTACGCTGCTACTTCGGAATTTTAAGAGGGTCATTCCTCCTCGTACAGGGTTATTAAGACTTGCACATTCAAGTCCTTTTTCCAGGTTCTTGGTAAACCTTTCCAAGGAGGGAATCTCTGCGTAGAGATCTATTCCAAGGCTTTCCTGGAGACAGACAAAGGGAAACAAACTCCCGAGGATGGACTGGAAGTCTGACTTGGTTCAACTCATGCATAATTAAATTCATTTATCAACATAAGCTATGCATGGTCTTTCTGTTATAAGCATATATCTAACATTTCTTATCAAAACACTGCACAGACATTCTTATACTGTAATCGTTCACAATTTCACAGTTTATGAGCATATATGTCAGGATATGAATTTCAAGATGCAATATGAAAAACACTTATCGAAAATAACATCAGAAGTGGGTGCGACTGCTGAGAAGGGTGCTCGTTTCCACCCAACCGTAGGCGTAGCGACTCCCGGCAGATTTACCACTAGCCACCTCCGAGCTGAGACCACGATGTTGTGAGACTGCGTCTCTCTGTCTGCCAGTGACCAGGAGTGAAGGTTGCAATCCTTCCTCTCTACTATCACTCACTCTGCGTAATGCCAGAGTTCCCCTCGCGTCTGCCTCCAATCGCTTCTTCCCCACGCCTTATCCTCTTGCGAGGTTGCGTGTGGCGCGATTACCCTCGCATTGATCAAGCCTGACGGCTCTACGGATAGACGGTTCACCTCCCCATCCCTCATTAAGCCATCAACCTGCCAGCCTGCAAGGCATTAAATTCAGGGCCAGCGAGCTGCTTTTCGTTCTCCAGGCCAGTGGAGTCCAAATACGCTATTAATTCTCGGTGGAAGTTAACATCATCTTTCCAGGTGCCCTCCACCGTCATCGTGGTCTCTTTTTCTGCACATCCCCTCTCAGCAGTCCTGCAATAAATTCAAAATGTTATTCACATTCATTGACTTCTTCCTCAAGGTCCATTTACATCACATATTCACATTTATGATTTTGCCATAGTTCTTGGCCAGTCCAATTATATTTACAAGCTGGGGGAAACAGGGTGTTACATTGAACCCACTGAAATATTCTAAGCTGTAAAAGTGGGGAAAACTCCTTAATTTTGGTGTTGGACTTTCATCAAACACTTTGCATGCTTCTGTATTTATTGTTGTAGATGAAATTTAAATGGACAGCAGTCTGTCTCTTTGTTTTGTTTGTTGATATGTTGGTTTTCTAACCCCTTATACCTCCCCCATGAAATGCCAAGTGTATTATTTGGATATTAAACAAAACCCATAAAATAATAATGCATACAGTCACATATTAATGAGCAAAATAATCCATCTCAGGCTGAATTTATTAAATGCCAATGGCTGAGTTTATGACAATCAAAATAGTGTAAAATACCTCTCATAAATGAGGACAAAGGCTGATAGGTGGAGCTTGAAACCTCCAATCTCACCCAGCAATGAAGAAATGCCCCCAAAACTGACCCACGCATCGATTGAAAGGGGACGGCCTTGTGGATATTTGCTCCTCCAGCCAATAGGGATGATCCAGCAGCCCCAACGCGGCACTATCTCACTTACTCCTGCAAGGTAAGTTGTCCAGCAGAGGTCCACGCTTCAGCAACTCCACCCTTGCTCTCCACGCATCACAATAAGAAGACATGGCCTCTTGGAAGGAGAAATACGACCCAGCCAAGTGAACACGCAGCCACAAATGATGAACAGCAAAGAGTCCAGCCAAGGGTCACGCTCAGCAGGAGGTTTCCACGCCTAGGAAGAGGCTCGACTCAGCCCCTAGTGGTCAACACGCAACAAAAGAATGATGGTTGCGCCCAGCTCAAAGAAACGATCTAACCATCAACTCGTGCCAAAGAGAAAAATGTCCCTTCTTGCCGAATCTGCAAATGAAATGATTTCTTCAATGAAGTTCTTCAAATCAAGATGCCAATATCTGCAAATGATAACCCTGAATGGCTTCTCCAATCCCACGGCAAGGGCAGATAGTTTCACTGCTGAATCCGAGCACCAAGATGGGTTTCCAGCTGAAACCCTCGCTAGCTCTCCAAGCTCTTCACCCAAACTCAATATCAAAATGAATAGTCAATAATCCCTTTTCCAACCCTCCACCGTCCTTTTTGTCTTTCACTTTTCTTTTTCTCCATTAAAATATTTATTTAATTNCATGTTCTACTTCAATGCTCTCAAAATATCCTGGCTATCCTCTATCCAATCTCTGGCCTTCGGTGCCCTACTGTCACCGAATACAATGTCTGCAAAAGTCGTGGCCTCGTAACCGTAGAGTGCCCGAAAAGGGGTCATGCCAATGGACATATGATGGGTGGTATTGTAACAGTACTCCCCCAGGTGTAACCACTTCACCCAGGCTCTCTGTTGCCCAGAAATGTAGTTCCGAAAATAACCTTCCACCCATTTGTTCACGATCTCTATCTGTCCATCAGTCTGCGGGTGGTAACTAGTGCTCGGTGTCAACTCGGTACCTACCAACCTGAAAAGCTCCTACCAAAAACCTCCCATGAACCTGTTGTCTCTATCACTGACGATGGTTTTGGGCAACCCATGCAAATGGAAAATTTCTCTGAAAAATAGCTCGGCCACCTGTGCTGCTGAGTAGTCTGAAGGAATAGCGAAGAAGTGAGAAAACTTGGTGAATCTATCCACCACGACATAAATGCAATCCTTCCCCTACACCCTGGGTAACCCGGTGATGAAATCCAGGGAGATGCTTTCCCATTTTTTATCTGGAATGGGCAATGGCTGTAATAATCCGGCTGGATGGGTGTCCTCCACCTTGTTCCTCTGGCAAACTCCGCACTCCTAAACGTGCTTCAGTATGTCTCCTTTGAGGTTCTTCCAAGTGAACCTCTCCCAGACCTGCCTGTAAGTCTTCAGGAACCCCTGGTGTCCTGCTAACGGTGAGTTATGGGTTGCCTGCATGATCTTCTGCCTGATGTGTGAACCTGGGACCAAATCAATTCGGCCTTTGTAGTAGATAACATCATCCACCACTCTGTACATGTCATCTGTAACCTGTCCATCCAAAATCTCGCAAGCAAACTTGTTCTTGGAATACTCTACCAATAGAAGATTCTTCCAGTCTTCCAATATGTCCATCAAGGATAGAGTAGGGGGCATCCTAGAAAGAGCGTCGGCTACCACATTGTTCTTCCCCTTCACATACTCAATCTCAAAATCGTAGGTCTGGATCTTACTCACCCACTTCTGTTGTCTGTCATTCAGTTCCTTATGTTCCAAGAAGAATCGGAGGTTGTTGTGATCCGTCTTGACCTTGAACCTGTTGCCCACTAGATAGTGTCGGAATTTGGCCAATGCATGCATGATGGCCAACATCTCTTTATCAT
>JZKD02S1826967.1:39883-61901 GCA_000966675.3 Picea glauca | reverse complement strand
AAACCCATATCATCAAGAAACACATCCCACATCTTTGTCTTTCCCTTCAACCACTCTTCTCTCTACCTGTATATAAGACGGAGGTTGGTGTGCACATACACCACTAAGTCACCTGACATGACGACAAAGAGAAGAGTTCAACAAAAGAGTTTATACTTGAGTGAAGCTACATTTTTACTGGGGTCATGACAAAAGATTTCAACAATCAATGCCACCAACATCAAGGTACATAAAGGGCTTGGTTATCCTGATTAAATGTCAGTTCCATACCCTCATACATGATAGAATCCAGTGGAAACATTACAATCTTGCCAATCTTGAAATCCTGAAAACTGTTAAGTCTGCTGAATTTTGAATGGGACCTAAAATTATACTTTCTCCATATGAAGTCCAATGAGTTTGTAACCACTCTCAAACATCCTAAAACAATTAATGGTAATGTTAAAAATTTAAGTAAAAGGATGAAAATGAAAGATAAAGGAGAATGTCACTTTTAAGAATTTAACATTACCATTAATTACTAGGGTGGGTGAAATGGAGGGGGTGGCGACCTCTTTAAATAACACTAGTAAGGAAAAATAACCCTCAGCTACACACCAAAACACCTCATTCCCCCTTGGAAGCACGCGGTCCTTCCTCGGAAGCGCATGTGAAGCGCCCTCCAAAGCGCGCTTCCAAATTTCTGAAGCGTGCTTCAGAAATGGCAAGAAGCATGTCAAGATCCCCCAAAGCGTGCTTCCTAAATTTTGAAGCACACTTTAGCCAACGCTTCCTAGACGCACCTGCTTGGATTGAGCTTTGGGGCTTCGAAGCGAGGGGGGGAAGCTTCCTGCAACACTGCTTCCTACCACACATGTTAACTTGTTCATTTCCTTGATTACCATAATCATCTTCATAACAACCCTCAAGAAAAACTGGACAAGTTATTTCCTCATGAAATTCACCACAAGGCCTACAATAAGGTATAGCTTGATGATCTACCAAGTTGCTGACTCAAAAGGATTAGGTGGCCTTTGATCATGTGGGGGAGGTCTCTTTGGCCATTTTTCATTTGGCTTATGATGAGGTCTATTATTTTGAGATCTCTCCATAGTGATCAACGTATTTTGCAAAGCATTAATCTGATTGGCATGGTTAATTTCCATTTGCTTAATTAGTTGGGTCAATTCCTTAATTCCATCACTAGAAGACTCTTGACCCTCTACTTTCTTCTTCTTCTTCTCCTCAACATTCTTGGAAGAAGAATCTCTAGAAAAACCAAGAATGTTGGACTTCCTGGCATCTTGCATATTCTTATCAATCTTCATGTTGGCACAGGGGCAGACCTAGGGTTCAACTCTAATAGCACACCAACATAATTCTAACTATCGATCCTTTTGGCAACACCTATGAAGCAGGCGAATTCTCACCCGAGGTAGAAGCAGGGGGGGTTACAGGACGCAAGTGTCTATAACCAAGCTGGGACACAGATCTGTGATAACAATAGTTTGCAGATTATTCTAGCAACTCTTAGAATATGATATGCATTAGTTTATTAGCTTTATTAACATCGCAGAACAAGCCCTAATATAGATCGGCACAGTAACAATAAATGATTAAGCACTTCTACCACTTAGCACTGAGTTAGATCTAACATTTATCTATCTGTAACACAAGTAAAGCACTAAGCATCAACAAATCTACTGATCATACATAAAAAAACTGAGCAGATTCATAACATAAACAACACAACACAAAGCAAACCAAAGACACAAGATATATGTGGTTCACCCCAGTGTGGGGCTATGTCCACCAACTACTTCGTCTTATTTATTATTTCTCAATCTCTTACATTCATCCTCTCCTGTGCACTAAGCCACAGAGCTGAGCTTCGCATAGGACAGGAGATCTTTGCACTGAGCACCGGATCCTCCTTCTAAACCAGGTCTAAGCACAAAGCCAACTTCTTTACCGAGCACAGAGTCTTAACACATACACATTTTGTTGCACAAAGCAACTCACAACTACTTGCACTTAGCCATTTTTTCTTCCCCCCTTCTACAATACCTTCTTACTTATTTATACTTTTACAATCCCTTACAATAAGGCCTAATCATGGGTAAACCCATGGGATGACATCCCATAACCCATTACAAAAACCCTAAAGAACCCCTTGTTGGGTCCACATAGCCCGCAAAATCGGTGAGATCCGTGATCACACCCTAAAGAACCCCTTGCTGGGTCCACATAGCCCGCAAAATCAGTGAGATCCGTGATCTCAGCTCCACCTGGGCGCTCCTTCCTCGATCACTATGTCGAAGTCCAAAAAGTGGTCCAAACCTGACCAAGATTTACTCAAACTTGGTCGAGGGCCAATACCTCACAGCAAAATTTTGTGCTTCCTTAAGAGTTTGAGGATCCTTATCCCTTGGTGCATATCTCATTTCCCCCTCAAAAGATTCCATATAATAAATTAAGATTGCAGCATCTGAAGGCTTTATTATGGTAGGGAGACTCTTTACCAAGTCATTAAACTTCTTATTAAATTCATCCATTGTCTCATTTTCTTTTTTATGACTTGAACTAAGGGAAGCTAGAAGAAATCTGTTTTCTTTTTGGTCACCCCACCTTTCCTTGAAAGTTGTCACTATTTCGGCTAGGGTGCTAAATTTGTTGGGGTCAAATTCTGAAAACCACTCTGCAACATTGCCTTCTAAAGAATAGACAAATAATGTCATCTTGACATCCTCTTCATCATGGCCCCAACAATACTTCAAAACACATAGATCAAAGTTCAGAATGTGTGAATGTGCACTGATAGCATTTTTCCCCTGAAAACAAGGCAACTTCTCAATAGCTTTATCAGGAATTCCATGAGGATCCCCTTGGATGGCTTCAAAATTCAAAGGTCTAAAAAAGGAACTCATGACTACGTTAGGATTATTAGTGGGAGTATAAAGAGTTGATTTATTATTATTAGTTTGAAACAAGTATTGGATATCAGTGAGTGCTTCTTCTCCAAGACTTTCAAGTAGCCTTCTAAGAGCAAGGTGATTTAATCTCCTTCTATAAATATTTTCAGGTTCAGGAAAAGAATAAGTCACTTCTTGTGAAGTGCTCCTAGTAGTATACTAGACAGATTTGTTCAATGGAGTCGCCACTTCAAGAGAAAGAAAACAAAAACAACCAATCCAAGTCAAAAAAATTCAGGGACTAAAGTTTATTACTTAGTTTTTAAAGAATAAATTAGTTAAGTCGTTAAGGCCAAGTATAAAAGACTTATCCCTCACAACGGCGCCAAAGATGTTTTCGTCCTTATACACACTTGCAAACGTGGGCTAAGTCCAACCCACTTAGTGTGTCCTTGGCGTCACAATGCCTAGGTTCAAAGCCCACTATCACCTCGAATTGAACCTCTTCCATCTAGTCTTACTCCTAGGGAAGCCAAGGGGGGTAGACCCTAGTTACTATGTGAAATTAAGATTTAATTCTAGAAGTTGATTTTAGTTGATTAAAGGTTTGGGGGATCTAGACTATATGCAAAAGCAACAATGTAAAGTGCAAGATTAGGGATGAAAAAGAAGTCCTTTCCCTAAGGCAACTAAGACTAGTGTCTAAGATTGGGAAAGGGGTCAACTAAGTTTAAGGGAGTTTCGTTTTTACAAAGACTACAACCAAAAATTACAAGAGAAAATAGATACAAAATTCTACAATTAGACTAGATACAAATAAATGAAAAAATGATTATCCACAAAGTTACAATGAAACAAAGTGATACAACAATGAAGATACAAGATATTCAAATTATAAAATCAAAGCAACTAACCAAGCAACTAACTTGTAAAGAGACTTGAATGTGCAGGTGAAGAATATATTGCTCAAATGAAGATACAACCACAACACCATAAAACCAACTAGCTCAAACAAGAGTGCCTTCAAGGGATGCGCAACTCAAGGGGAAGTTTTCAATGGCATATACAACCACAAACTCCAAACAATGAAGAAGCCTCCAAAGGATGCACAACTTCAAGGAAGGAGACCAATCACATAAAGATACAACTTAAACTCAATATTAAAGCATGCAAAGAGGCCTCCAAGGGCTAAAGCGCAACTTCTAAATCACTTAGTCCAATCCACAAATGCTTAAAGTAACTTGCATGAAAGATGTAGAATTAAAGTGTTTGCAATGTGAACTTAAGAAAAAACCACACAAGATGTACCCAAGTAGATTGCCCAAGGTTAAGTGGATTGATTTTAGGATTAGTTAAGTTGTTAAGTTAGAAGTGAATCCTAGACTAAGTGAGAACCCAAGAACTCCCTCCATTTGTACCAAAAGAATTGTTGGATGCTCAATAAGTGAGGCAAACAAGGCAACACCATAGCTCCACAGGTCAATCCAGGAATAGAAGTACTCCACAGGGAGGATGCCAAGCGCCGTGAGATCGTCCCCGATCTAGCACCCCTCGCTTCTTCCTTAAATCCCCTTTTTGTTGGAAAAGTTGGGATAGTAAGTGGTGACCTATTAAACTAGGTTGATTTTAGGCCCTAAGAGACTAAGGTAAATTGAGTTAAGTTAGTTTAAGTTAGGTTAGGTAATTGCAATGTAGTGTTTGTGTAAAGAGTGTGCTTGCAAACTGAAAGTACTTGAAAGATGCACTTGAAATGTAAAGTACTTAAAGGAATTGCAAGAAATTTAAAATCTTGAACTAAACCACAAGATTATACAATGCTCATAAGATTGCAAGACATAAGAGTAAAAGTACTTGTAAATATTAAACCATAAAGCAAAGTACTTGAAGAGTAAATTACTTGCAAGAAATCAAAATACTTGGAAAAGCAAATTGCAAGAAATGAAAGTACTTGAATGTAAATAACTTGAAATAGCAAAGTACTCAAAGTAAAGATGACCTGCAATGAAAAAAGGAAAGCAAGATGAGAAAATTAAACAATTATGCCTCCATGGGCCTAAATTAGCACAAGATTATTATTTCTTAGATTTAGATTTACTTTAGACCATTAAGTATGTGAAAGAAAGAAACAACCATGTACTAATCTAGCCTTATGATTTTGGGGGTTGTCTTAGCCAAACACTCACGAAGGTATAGGAAAAACAAAATGAAAGAAAAAAACTTGAAAGAAAAACTAAGCTAAACAACCTCAACAAGTGCACAAGTGGGTGCAAGAAATTAAAAACTAAAACTTGAAAGTAAAGCCTGGCCTCTCAACCTTGTCCTAATGACAAGTGGGGTGAACAAATAAAGAATAAATTGCAAAAAATTAAAGTTGTTTCCTAGCCTTACGATTTTGGGGGTTGGCTTAGCCAAGCACTCACCAAGATGTAGGAAAACAATAAAAGAAAATTGCAGAAAATTAAATATAAGAAAGAATTGCAAGCCCTTTGGGACTCCCTTGGGCTTGCTTACAATATGTAGAAGAGAAGAAAAGATGGGGTATTTTTTTACCCAACTTTAGGAGGCTGAAATTTAGCTTTGTATGGTCCCAAATGGGCTCTTGGAAACCTCCTTGGTCACTAACCTGCAAAAATCTAGCAAACAAAAGCTTGCTGGAAATGTTGCAAAAGTGACAAATATGTTAAGAAAATTTATGCTTTTTACACAGAAATTTTCTGCAGAAAATTGTAGCAAGATATAATAATGTATGTGACCTATTCTATGTGTTAGAATACCCAATAAAATGATGAAAATGTATAGAAATAAAATGCAGAAAATTAGGAGGCTAAAGTTGGATGAGGAAGGCAAGTTTCCAAATCTGAAACAAGCCTTCTCAAGCCCTTGAAGTGACCTGCAAAAGTTGTGAAGCAAAACTAAAAAATAGAGCAAAGGATGAGTAGATCTATGAGATAATACAAAATACTTTGCACAATATATGAACTACTCACTAGATCTACAATAAAACTATTATAAATCCAACAAAGCAAAATACTTTGCTTGAGATCTCTACTCTAGATCTGAAAATGAAATGCATACACAACAAAACATAAACAATGTCACCTCCAATACATAAGATGCACCAAGAAGATTCTCAAAGAATCATGTCCTCCAAAGCTTTTCTATTAATCAAGTAGGAGGTTGCTGCAAATACTTTCAACAAGCTCCTCTCCAAAAGAAGTGAGTAAGAATGAAAGAGAGAAAGATGGGAGAGATGAGAGAGTGAGGAGAAAATTGGGCATAATAATAGTAACAAAAGAATTGGTGAGAAATGAAGGGAGGGGTTTGATTTATACTTGGAGAGCAAGAGCTACCCCTCTCGGATCTCTTCCAAGTGTCACTTTATGAGCTAGAGTGAGAATCTCTAAGAGGGGGGTGCATTTTTAGGGTTAGGGTTTTGGTAGTGTGAGTTGGGATGAGTTGGAAAGAATTTGCGAAGTCAAAGGGAGAGGTGGAAGGTCTATGAGGGTGCACTAGGAAAGAGAGGGCCCCACCTCTCTTAATTTTTGACTTTCTAATGTTGTCTCAAGGAGGGGGGTGCAACTTCCCTAGAGGGAACACCTTTATGAAGTGGTGGCTAGGGAAAAGGGGGTTGTGAGGGTGAGAAAAGGGTTAGGAAGGCTTAGTCTAAGGTTTAGGCATCATCTCCCACCTTTTCTCTAATATTTTTCTCAATATTACAAAAATTGACATTTTGACTATGTCAAGTCTAGCAATTAAATTGTTGTTTTGGACTGACTAAGACTCCTCATAGAAAAACACCTAGCAAAACTTGTCCAATTGAGTTGAAATTTGGTCCAAGGGTGTAGGGGGTCTCATTCCATTTCTTTTGAGCACAAATACCCCTATCAAAATCCCAAGGACCTAGTTTTTACATTTTTTTATCAAAAATTAATTAAAATTACAATACTTAGGCAATTTTAAAAAATTAAAAAAAACTATCTAGATTCGACGGAATTCTGCAAAACTTTAGGAGATGTCTTGCATGGTCATTTACAATATTCCTAGACACTAGCTACCAGAGGGATAGACCATTAGAATTCCTTTCACCACTTTGGAGGAATTATTTGTGGGAGTGAAAAACTCAAGGGAAATTAATAAGGTTGGTTAAGCCAAATTAATAACCTGAGGAAAAAAAACACTCAGTGAAAGGGACTCCTCTAATGATGAAGTCCTAAGGAAACTGACCTAACTATGATCCATGTAGACCCATAACATTATAATCCCACGCAAGGGAGCAGGAATTCCATTACAAAAAGAAGTGATGAAGGCCAAATCTGCCTTGTAGAACCAGTAAGTCTCTGACTTGGTAGCACCTAATGGTGCATAGCTTCATGGTACATGCAGTTGACCCCCTAGTTGAGATAGGTGGTCAATAGGGCTAAAGGCCCAGAGGGTAAAAATATCTAGCAAGAGTTAAAAGACAAAATAAAACCTTTGAGATGCTTCGCCCAGGGATTCCTGAGAAAGCAATAGAAGACTTCTTAGTAAGAAAAGGGGACCCGTAAGATAAAATAAAACTCAAGGTATAGTTGGTGGATGGGAGGTCTCATCATGAGACGGCCTATTAGATCCATGGGCATGTAAAGGTATAACACTACCATCTATGTGGTCACCAAACCAGGGTAGTGGCTCTTGGTGGCATAACCAAGTGAAAGGGGGTCTCATCACGAGCTAGACTTGTTATTTCCGTGAAGTGCTGATGGGTAATGTTGTCACCACTGGTCACCACACCAGTACAATGTCCCCTATCTTTTACCTTAAAAAGAAAAAGAAATAAGACAAAGAATAAAAGGCATTGAATGGGCTAGGAAACAATGACATCCATGACAAGGTGCAAATCTCACTCTACAAAGGCACCCACAGGCAAGACCTACATTTCCTTGTTATCACTACACCCTCTGCCCAAACACTTCCTCGACACCATTTCACACACTTACATCAGCTAGATTGGCTCTCACCTAGGAAGCACTCCAAACTTAAGGAGGATTAGCCCAATAGGACATCCTGAGACCCTCTCCAAACCTGACTTGTTAAACTGCATAACGTCTTTGAGCATTTGTCTGGGTAAAAGGGGCTTTGATGCACATGTTTGGGTAATTTTATTATTAGATGTGATTGACATTGCTATGATCCATGTGACTTATGAGCCCATGGAGGGCGTACTTGTTGTTGCTGGAGGACTTTGCCCGGTGGACAAATGCATATGGGGGAATGATTAGGTTGTACATCCATGGGGATGAAAGCCCAACTGATTGATGTTGTAACCCCACCAGGGAGAAAAGAGAAACCATAGGTTTTCACCAGGAAGAAAGAAGGATGTTGCACCAGGGACACTCCGACAGACCTAGACCCAGGGGGGTCTTGACTTTCCTCTTGGACGTTGACCCTTAGAGGCCCATGATGTCATCATTTTGACCTAGATATCAACCAGTCAGGGTTTTCCTTTATTTGTATGGTTGTGTGCTAGTTGGCACATGTGACAATGTTATCCCATATCCTAGGGATAACTAAGGAGATTATGTCTTGAGGCCCACAAGTCCTAGACATGGAGTACCGAGATCCAAATGACTTGATATTGGCCTCGAAAAGCCCATCTTTTCTTCAGTGCATCCCATCTATCAGCATCAGCAACATCCATCCCACTTGCCTGGTCCTAAAGTAGCAGTGGATCTTGCTCCATGAAGTAATGAGTCTGAGTATCATGGTATGTGTCACTCTGATTTTCAAAGAATTCAAATATGTTGTACTGAACTCTCCTTTATTTCATAACGTTTTCTTGGAAATTATGCTCTTTAACTTGTTCATACCTAGGGGGGTGATAAAATGCCCTAGTAAGTTGGTTCCCTTTAGGATGAGTTGCCACTGGGTGGGTCTATGAAAATTCATCGTCCATTCCTTCCATACTTACCATTTTTCATCATTATCACTCTCATCTTCCCCTACCTTGGTTCGGGCATTGGGTTTTCCACACTAGGAAGGGTTATTCCTTGCCTTGTGGGAAGAAGGGGATAAAGGCCCAGAGGGTAAAAATAGCTGGAAAGAGTTAAAAGCCAAAATAAACCTTTGATATGCTTCGCCCAGGGATTCCCGAGAAAGCAATAAAAGGCTTCTCAGTAAGAAAAGGGGACCTGTAAGATAAAATAAAACTCGAGGTCTAGTTGGTGGATGGGAGGTCTCATTATGAGCTGGCCTATTAGATCCATGGGCATGTAATAGTATGACACTACAATCTATCTGGTCACCAAACCAGGGTAGTGGTTCTTGGTGGCGTAGCCAAGAGAAAGAGGGTCTCATCACGAGCCAACCTTATCATTTCTGTGAAGTTCTTGTGGGTAACACTGTCACCACTGGTCACCATGCCAGGACAATGTCCCCCAACTTTTCCCTTGAAAATAAAAAGAAATAAGACAAAGAATAAAAGGCATTGAATGGACTAGGAAACAATGGCATCCATGACAAGGTCCAGCGCTCACTCTACAAAGGAACCCACAGGAAAGACCTACATTTACCTGTTATCACTGTACCCTTTGTACAAACATTCCCCCTGCACCATTTCACACACTTACATGACCTAGATTGGTCTTCACCTGAGAAACACCCCAAACTTAAGGAGGATTATCCCAATAGGACATCCTGAGACCCTCTCCAAACCTGACTTGTTAAACTGCATAACGTCTTTGAGCATTTATCTGGGTAAAGGGGGGTTTGATGCACATGTTTTGGTAATTTGATTATTGGATGTGATTGAAATTACTACGATCCCTGTGACTTAGGAGCCCATGGAGGGCGTACTTGTTGTTTCTACAGGACCATTCCCGGTGGACAGGTACATATGGGGAGATGATTAGCTCGGACCTCCATGGGGCTAAAATCCCACCAGATGGATTTTGTGACCCCAACCAGGGGCAGAGAGACACTAGAGGAAGGCACCAGGAAGAAAGAAGGATGTTTTCCCCGAGACATTCTGGCAGGACTAGACCCATGGGTGTCTTTCCCTTCCACCATGACATTATCCCTTGAAGGCCTTCGACATCATCATGCTGACCCTTGAAGTCATCCAGTTAGGGTTTGGAATTTATGAGGACGATTTGGTGCTAGTTGGCACATGGCATCATTTGAGGCCCTGATACTGCTTTTGTTTCAAATATTTTTGTGTTATTGAATAGATTGTTGGGTAAATTAGTTTACTTGGCTATGCTTAGTAATTGTATAATTGCTAGCTTATATGTTCTTGAATTCACTAATGATGGAAACTATGTTGTGTTGTTAGTGCATGCAATCATTGTCTATTTAATCTCGTATTATACTTGAAGTTTTGCATATCATCTCTAAGGAGTTGTTGGGATAGGTTCAAGGACGAATCTACCCTCATCTTCACCTACACTTCATAAGCATTTTTTGTTCTTCTTCCTTCTTCTATCACATTTAGTTTTTGGTATCTAACTTTGGCGATAACATTTTGGCACCATTGTCGGGAAACACTGAGTCAAACCTTCCTCAAGACAACACTTTTCGGTAAGCCTTGCATCTAGATTCTTTATCTTACAAGCTTACCTGGCGACTCCACTTAGGGTGTTTTCCCTTATCTTTTGATAGTTTCAAGAAAATTATATGGAGACTCCACTGATGACAAAGCCAACTATGACTTCACAATGGGACCCAAGAAAATACAAGCCTTTAGACATTAGTAACATCCCGGGGTACCCACAACAAATTCTCTTTGAATACAAAAATTTGCTCCCTGGATTCACTGGTGGTGATAGAGAAAGAGTTGACTATCACATGAGAAACTTCTGGAATTTCTTCCTATCCTACCCTGTCGATGATTATGTTGAAGACATGGTCATGAAACTTTTCTCTACCACTCTTTGTTGCAATGGAAAAAAGTGGTATGATAACCTCTCTGATGCCAACATCATGACTATGGAGCAGTTTGAGGAAACCTTTCTCGAGAGATGGGGTATCTAGTTGGAAGACATCCCAGTGCTATTAGAAGAACTCAAGCATATTAAGCAAGTTGAGGATGAAACTGTCAGAGACTTCCAGGTTAGATTTGAGAACATGTTGTATCAAATTCCTGAAAGTCATCATCCCGAGGAGAGATACCTTGTCTATCTCTTTATTTGTGCACTTTTGGGATATCCCAAGAAGAGCCACCAGAGAATGAGCAAGCAGTGCTCATACATGCAGAGCTTAGTGATTCAGCAGGCCCTGAAAAGGCCCCGTTTTCCCACATTTCCACTATTGTAATAAATGCTCTAAGTATGAGAGAATTTAAAAGGCTATTGGCCACCCTTGATATGGGAGTGGGAACATACTCCAGAGTGTTTTTTCACTTGTTAATTATTTTTTCTCCTTACCTTAGTGAGAAGATTAAATAATTTCTAAGTTTTTTCACTCAGAAAAAGACTTGCTCCAAAGCCGAAGTATGTGTTGACAAGCAGGTCTCGGCATGGAAAATCCAATGTCTAGTGTCAGAATGTATATAATCTCATACTAAAACATAGTGTCCGAGTTATTTGGAAATTGTGGCTAAGTCTGATGGTTTTTTTTTTTAAGTTTTAGTGAATTAATTAAATTCCCGCAAAATTGGAATTTATTAATTCTGAGTCAATAAGTGTAAAAATATGGCATCAGATGTTGTCAGATACCATATTTACAGTCGTTTTCTAGTCCAGAGCATGATGTAAACCCCTATTTCCCATCTTTTGAGACTAAAAAGCGATTATTATCGCTTAAAAGATCAATTTTACTCGAAATTGTGGAAAAGGGGCATTTAATTGAACTGAGAACATTGATTTAAAAAATGTTTTGGGTGTCCTTAGTTGACTAAACATTAAAGTGAGTCAACTAATATGAGAGGGTCGACTTAGATTGGATGACATGGATTTTGGGAGGAGTTCCCAATGTAGGGACTCAACTCCCATCTTAGGTGGCCCACGCCTCCATTCACTCCCAAACCTCCCCCTTAACTCACGCCTCACTCCAATTGCACTCGCTTCCACTCACCCTTCCCCCTAAATCACTCGCCCTTTTCCCTAGATAACTCCCTCATCCCATACGTAATTTCCCCTTTTCCCTACATCACTTCCCACTCACCTCACGTCAACTCTACCTACACTCGCCCTTTCCCTAGTTTGCTCCCTCTTCAAACCTTACGTCACCCTCCACTCACTCGCTCTCATATCTATGTTACTCCCCTTTACCATACATAGCTTCCCTCTTCACCATACTCTCACACCCTCATCCTTACGTCATCCTCTCCACTCATGTCCACTCCCTCTTCAACCCTTACGTGACTACTCTTCACTCCACGCTATCCTTACCTACCTCCACTCTTACCTACATAATTCTCTCTCAATCTTAGTATGTAACTCCCTCACCACTCACGCTTCCCCCAATCCTCCAAATCCCTAACCCTAGTGCATACAATTGCCTAGGGATCTCCACCCCTTCTTCTATTTAAGAGAGGTCAACCCTTCTCATTTGGTTAGTTTTTGTTTGGGGCAGAAAATGATTGTAATATTTTCAAGTATTGGAATAAAAAGAAAGTCTTTGGAGAAAAATCATGGTGTGGATGTACATGTGTGGTGGTTGTATCTAAGTGCAAATGATCTATGAGGTAGCTTGTATTGTTTAATGCTTTAATCTGGTGATTAATTGTTAAATCCTAATAAGGTATGTTGTCATATGATTAGGTAAGAAATATCTAGGTTGATTTTTCTTATTGCTTTTACTTACTCCATATATTCCTAAATGCATGTTATATTTTAGGTTAAATCTAACATGTTTTGGTGAGTTATGTATGTAGGGAATGCCATTAATAGTTGTTTGTAGGATTGAAGCATCTAATTGTAGGTTATCCAAGAAGGAGTATTGGTTAATGGTTGCTTCCATTGTCATCGTCCAATAGTTCATGAGAGAAAGCGCCCTCTTGTCCATTACCAAGAGAACCCCATAGCCTAAGTTTCCAAGCTCAGATGAAGGCTCAAAAATTGATAAAAATTTCTCCTTACTTCTTTCTGTTGGTTGCATGCTAGTTTAGAGTAATTCCAAGCTTTATATTTTACATCTAAAGGCTGCGTGCAAGTATTTCCTAGATCTGATTATAATTTGTTAAAGTTTAAAGGTAGATCTAGGTCAAGTTTAAAGCACTTTACTTGGTCTTTTCTTCTAAAGTTGTAAGTCAAGTGGTGCTCTGTTTTAGCTGCTTATTCAAGATGTTGGGAGATCTTTAGTTTGCTGTCCTAAAAAAATCATATAGAAATATCCAAAGGGAGCCTAAGTTAGGATTGTTTAAAACCTAAAAACCTTTAAAATTTTTACCTTTTTACCTTGAAATGTTTTCTGAAAATCTTGATAAAAAAATTTCATTCGTTTAAAAGATTTTTATGTCACTTCTCATCTTATCTGTTTTCTATTTTGTTGTAGCAAAAATAGATCCAAGAGGATTTTATGCTCATTGTGGGTGGATTTCAAGGTTTCCAGGGACCCTGGGGGGTTTTAACTTCGTTTTTTCGAAGTTGTCCTCTTCTCTTTTCTTTTTCATTTTCTTTAAAGACCCAAGTTTATAAGGATCCCTCCTTCTTCCAAAGAACCAAAAGCTCAAAGAGAATATCAATTCTCTTTTGTAAAAGGTAATAAAGGTGGGCCCTAGTGCCCAACTTTCTTCTTCCCCTCAGGGAGATGGGTATCGTGGTTTGTTTCCTTTGCATAAAGTTGTGCATGCTCTAATCTAACAATCAACTACACAAATCAATCAATATAAAACAAACTACAAACACTGTAACCAAATGCATGTTAAATCAATGCTTAGATCTTCATGCAATCCGACTTAATAAAATCCTTGATCTACACTGCATACGACTCCATTTAAGGCACTGGTTAAAACATACTATCTGTCAATCTCTATCTTATGTGAGCAAGTTTCATGCATTGTTAATTTATCTTTCATGTGAGCAGTCTTTACATTTATGTATTTCATCTAACTTTATTTCTCAAGTCTTGCAGATCTTGTATCCTTTTACAAAACACATGCATGCTTATGGAATGGTATTTCACTTATCTGATGGTTATATATGCATGTTTACAAAGCAAGTACTTTTGATTATTATGATGGTGAATGATAAATGTTAGTTGATGTGATTTTATTTCAAGCAATAAAACTCCTAGAATAAAGTTTTCTTTCCTTTTTAGTTTAGAAAGTCTTAGTTTATTTTTATAGGGACTACCCCCCTTGGCTTCGCTAGGAGTTGGCCTAGACGGAAGAGTTGAGGATTAGGTGATAGCACCTTGACTCGAGACTTGCCCCCAAGGACACACCAAGTGAATTGAAGGTTTCTTCCACAATAACCAAGGTGTGTATTAGGACGGCAACAGGAGCTATGCATGGAGGTTGATAGCGAAAGGGTTGAATTGGTGGATGAGAATAGATCAAAGATCTTGTATGGGGATGATAGTCCACATGAGTCCCATCATTGCATGGTATCATCTAGTGAGTCAGTTGGTGTTGATGGAGATAGAAAATCATAAAATCCCTTGTGTAACAGACCACACCATGTTGATGAAATAACATTGCATGATTTGGAGGACCGATTATTGGTCACGGAGGAAAAGATTTGTTATGACCCAAGGGGGGCATATATATGGCTAAATGCGTATGATATGACCCCAAGGGGGGGCGGGGATATATGGGCCTAAATGCACATGTAATGTGTAAATACATATGTAATATGGTCGGCCTAGTGATAAAGGGGCCTCATGTGAAAGTGTGAATAGCTATATATAAGAGATCATGTATTCATTATTGAGATGTGAATTGGGAAGTATGAAAGGTATTTGGTTATTTGGAAGGGGTTACCCTATTATTTAAGGTGTTATTGTGTAACTTATCTATATTTGATTTGTGCTCCATGTTGATGTTCTATACATGGTGTGTACTTCTGTTATTTTATGATATTTTGAGTATTTGGTTCATAACATTTGGTATCAGAACTCAAGGTCTTGGGGTTTCGCTGTTGCATCTGAAACACCTTGGAATGTTTGCTATAATTTTTTTTATACGATGTTTCAAAAGGAACTCCTTGGAGGATATTTAGAAGGCGGATCAAGGTACTTGGGGTTCAAATTTCAGCTCCATAGGCATTATACATTCAGAGATATAGCCTGCGTAAGATAGGGTTCTGGAATAATCCTGAAATTAGTCATCATGGAATTTTCTCTATAAATTATTTTTTGTGATGTTTCAAACCCTGAAACTAGGAGGATATTCATATAGATTATCAAGGTAGCTATGATAAAAATTTCATCTTCTAGTTCATCCTAATTTTGTATATACACCTTGTGTAAGATAGGGTATCTTACTAGTCATATTAACTAGTCTCAAACAAGTGTTCCGGGTAAAATAGTGATATCTTCCTTAGTGAGAATCCAAACTAAGTGAGACCAGATGCATTGGATAGTGGAAATTTTTTAGTATGTCTAGTGCAAGTTTCAGAATCAAATATCAGATATTGTTCTCTTGGCATGCTTTACAAGTATGCTCTCCTGGAAGGGACAAAAATCAGCAAGGTGTGGGGAAGTTACCATAACTTCTACTTTTCACATCCAATTTTGGTCAGACCTATGGAATTGCAGAGAAGAAATTTAAGAGTACTACAGGATTCAATTTCAGACTTATAAGGGCCTAAATTTCAGAGATACATCATAAGTAAGGTCGTCCAGGAGGACAGACTCCAAATCAAGGTTTCAAAGGTATGTTCACTCAAAACTATCATAACTTTTGATTGGAATGTCTGATTGAGCTGATTCAAAATCAATTATAAAGATAACACATAGAAGAGAATATTGGAACAAGTATTACAACTATTTGAGATTTTTATCATTAATATATTGAGGTTGTGATTTGATGGTTGGGAGTAGACCTCAATTAAGAATCAATAGAAATACCTAAATTTACAGGAGATGAAGATAAAAATGAAATCAATCCTATGGAATGGTTGAGGTTGGTAAAAGAATATAATATGACTCCTTAGAAGGCAAGAAATTATTTTTTTCATTAATCTTGGAAGTGGTGGATGAGTTTTGATCAAAATACTAGATGACACTGCACATGGGAAGAATTTGAAAAACACTTCTCAGATAAATGGATTAGGGATACAAAAATGGAGGAATTGTATAGAATTCAAGATGAATTAAAAGAAGAAGAGGAAGAGATTAAGAAGAAGGGTGAGGATCTATCTAATATACGATCCATTAATGAATCCCTCATTAAGGAGGTTAAGAACTTAAAGCAAGAAAAGAATAGTAAATCAAAGTGGGAAAATGATGAGTCAAGGGAAGATTTGAAAAAGAAATATGAAGAGATATGTATATTATGAAACCATAATAAAAAACTATTGGATGAGGTCAAGAGATTGAAAGAAGAAAAGAAGAAATGTCAAAATCAAGAAGAAAGAAGGATCTTGGATGAAGAATCTACCAAAATACTAGAAGTTGAAATTTGCATGAAGGTTGAGGAATCCTTAAACACTGATGAGGTAAAATCAGAAATACAAGCCAGAATTGAAGAAGAGCATCAAAATTTGTTAGATGGGATCACATTGCAGCTTCAAAAGGAGAAAGAAGACAAGATTCAAGAACGTCAACAAAGGATACTTGAAGAAGTTGAACTCCATCTAGAGGATGTACATGCCAAATATGATGGTATTATCTTGAAGGCTAGAGTAATCAAAGACCAAGCAAAGATGATCGAGGATTCCATTGTCACTGAAAAGAAGATAGATGAAATGCATGTGCAGAGTGAAGAAAGACCATCAAATGTGAAATTGTATCGACACCCTCATTACCAAGAAACATTTCAAGGAAGACAAAAAGGACGATATCAACATTATGAAGGAAGAAGATGGAATACTTGTCAATATTCATGGAACAAGGCATCACCAAACTACTCTTGAACAAGCTATTATCAAAGACCAACAACGACTACAAATTGGATAAGCTTCAACAAAAATACATGGAATCAAAGGAAAGAAAATTATTCAACAACTAAACACCAAGCATTAAGACTGAAAAGAATTGATTTTGGATGGATAGATTATCAACAATGGAATGAAGAAAGAAGGAACATAAAAAAATCATATTACTTGGTTTCATCACATGTGAAGCCTTTAAATGCAAAGCTTTGAGGACAAAGATTTTTGAAGGAGGGTACTATGTTATGACCTAAGGGGGGGTATATATATGGCTAAATGTATATGATATGATCCCAAGGGGGGGAATATATGGGCATAAATGTACATGTAGTGTGTGTTATCTCACAGTCTGTAGTTGGAGTAAAGGATGGATGGAAGAATGGCAAACTGGTGAAACTGAGACTATCCTACCACTATCACCTTAATAGGATAGATCTTTCTGTTTAGGGTGGCAGGCCCAGGGTAGACATCCCCGGTGACCTGGGGTTTTGAGAAGGCAAAGGTTTAAAAGGCCAAGTAAAGTTTCCCCCCTTGCAAGTCACCATCGATTAGAAAGTTCGACTTAATAGATAATAAAGATGAAAGTAACCAGAAGTGTACCTGCCTGAGACAAAGCAACAAGAAAACTATACATGTGCAAGATCACTTGTTGGTTAGTACTTCATATAATTAAAGACTTTCTGATATAAATCAATTGGCCAATAATATTGATGAAGCAAATCAATGATATAAACTTGCAATGATTACAAAATATCACTTCACAATAAATGCTAAAGAAGCTTCACAATGTGTAATGGCAATTTATCATCAATGTAACAATACCAACATGAGAAAGTAATGCTTTAGCCAATCTTTCAATTGCTTTAAAGATGTAATAAATGCTACATGGATATGATTGTAACACAAGAAGATGACAACAGCAATAGGGTTAGTAAGTGTTAGTCTAAGCTAGGGTTAGAAGGAGTAAATGATTGTTCAAGAGTATTTAAAAGTTGTGATCAAGGTACTCAAACATAGAAGGTCTTAGATCAGTGCGTTATTAGGGAAAATGGAGTCAAATAGCTGCAAAAGTTGAGGGGCCGAAATGATAATGATAGGGCTAAAGACAAGAGGGTTATATGTTGAAGTGTTGCTAAGGCAAGGCTTCAACAATCAAACCCTAGGGGAAAAAGGCTCACTAAGGTGTAGACACCCTAGGCCTTAGTGATTTTTCCTCCTTCTTTAGCTCATTGACAAGATAAAAATGGATAGCTTGAGTAATAAATGGTAGGGCTAAATACAAGAGAGTTTGATGATGAAGTGTTGCTAAGGGAAGGCTTCATCAATCAACCCCTAGGGGAAAACGACTCACTAAGGTGTAGAAAGCCTAGGCCTTAGTTGCGTTTTCCTCCTTCTTTAGCTCAAAGGATAAAGTAAAATGGCTAGCTTGAAGGTTGAATGGTAGAGTCTTGCTATGGCAAGGCTCTAACATTTATCTTCAACAAAAATGGCTCTTAGCATAACTTAGTAGGGACATGAAACAAGGACACCAACATGTGCTTGTCCCCTAGGGTTTAATCCAACAAATTATAAGAAAATGCAAGTAAAACATACCATAACCATTCAATAAAGAAGGATTGCAGAAATTCGCTTACATCCACCAAGCATTCATATAGACAAACCCTAGTTGTAAACCTTCCACCAAGAAAATGTAGAAAAGAGCCAAGAAAGAGCCTCCTTCAACAAGTGCGCATCAATATTTCAGCCAAAAAACCTAAAGGAGGGCGCAAATTTCATACCTCCCCAAGAATGAGTGAAAGATGATGAATAAAAAGAGAGTTTTTCTCTCTTACTTATACAATAAAAACAACCTTAATTAAATTTTAGGTCACCAAAAGGCCGACAAGGCCAAAATACATAATAATATTGTTTTACACTAAATGTCATAAATTAAACCCTAATCAAGAAAAAGTAAAGACGTCATGCCCCTTCTAGGGTGACGTTATCCCTTTCTAGGGAAAATGTGGCCTCCTGAAGAAAAACGTTAGCCCTCCTTGGGCCTCTGGAAGCTGCCACACGTGCCAATCATGCCACCACTGCCTCTCAAACTCCCATATCACTAGATGATGTCATATGAGGTCATAGGTGACATCATGGGCCTTCCAAGTCCAACGTCCCAGTGGAGAGGGCACAACCCCCCTAGGTAAGGCTCTGCCAGGCTGCCTCTGTGGAATGTCCTCCTCTTCTCCGGTGCAAACCCCTCTGTCATATCTTTTCCCCCTGTTGGGGTCTCAACATCCATCTGGTGGGCTCTTCAACCCCATGGAGGTCTGAACTAATCATCTCCCCATGTGTACCTATCCAATATGGTACATGTCCGTTGGGTATGATCCTACACATCAAAAGATACACCCTCCATGGGCTCACAAGTCACAGGCATCATAGAGCAATGTCAATCACATCCAATCATCAATTTTATTAAACATGTGCAAAAAACCCTTTTACTAAGTCAAATTCTCAAAGACATTACAAAAATCTGCAAGCCAAGTTTGGAGAAAGTGACAGGGCATCCTATTGGACTAATGCTCACTGGATGTGGGATGTTTTTTGGAGGAGTCAAACCCAAGTCATGTGAGTGGATGAGGTGGATAAGGGATGTTTGGACAAGGGTGGAGTGATAGCAGGGAAATGCATGGCTTACCTGTGGGTGCCTTTGTAGAAGGTGAGTTGCACCTATCCTGGATGCAAATGTTTCCAAGCCCATTCATGCCTTTTATTCTTATTCTTTATTTCTTTTTCTTCAAGAAGATAATCATGGGACACTTCCCTGGCGTGGTGACCAGTGGTGGCAATGTTACCCACAAGCACTTTCACGGGAATGAGAAGGTTGGCTCGTGATGAGACCCCATTTCTCTTGGCTATGCCACCAAGAGCCACTACCCTGGCGTGGTAACCAGCTGCTAGTAGTGTCATACCGTTAGATGCCCATGGACCTAATAGGTTGGGTCGTGATGAGACCCCCTATCCTCTGACTAGGTCTTGTTTTATTATTTTTATGGGTCCCTCTATTTCGTGTTGAGAATCCTTTTACTGCTTTCTCGGGGATCCCTGGGTGAAGCATCTCAAGGTTTTATTTTTAGGCTTTTATCTTTTTCCAGCCACTTTTACCTTCTGGGCCTTTAGACCCTTCTTCACATAAGGTAAGGTGAAACCCTTAAATGATTGGCCAACCCAATGCCCAGACCAATGAAATGGGATGGATGAGTGGGAGCAAGATGGAAAATGGTAAGTATGATGGGAGCAGATGATGACTTTCCATGAATCCCTCCAATGGAAACTCAAAACCTATGGGTACAGTCTTACTAGGGCATCCTATCATTCCCCCTGGACTTAGTCAAGTGGATAAGTATAAAATCCAAGCATCTGTTAGAAACAAAAAGAACTAAATGCACATATTCAAAGGTTTTGAGGATCAGAGTGACACATACCATGATACCCAGACTCATTACCTCATGGAGAAAGATCCATCTCTGCTATAGGACCAAGCCGAGGTGATGGATGTTGTTGCTGATGACAAAGTGGAGGCGCTGAAGGAAGAAAATATGGGTCCTCCAGGGCCATGCTCAAGTCGATCTGGCTCTCGGTACTCCATGTCTAGGACCTGTGGGCCTCGAGACATAATCTCCTTAATTATCCCTAAAGTGGGGGATAACAGTGTGTAAATACATATGTAATAATGTCGGCCTAGTGAAAGAGGGGCCTCATGTGCAAGTGTGAATAGCTATATATAAGAGATCATGTATTCATTATTGAGATGTGAATTGTGAAGTATGAAAGGTATTTGGTTATTTGGAGGGGGTTCCCCTATTCTTTAAGGAGTTATTGTGAAACTTATCTATATTGGAGTTGTGCTCCATGTTGACTGTAATGATCCCAAGCCATTATGCAAGGATCATCACTGTTTGGTGTCTTTTTAAAACTCTTTATGAGTGAGGTATTTCATCAAACATTTGTTGATCTACTTGTTTAGATGTGTGTATGCAACAAATAAAAAAAAGAGATAACCATGGAATGTACCTCAACCATATGCAATAAGATAGAAAAGCCAAAACATCTCAAATCTTCTTTATTCATAAAATAGAAGAACCTGCTACAATGGAGATGTCGATATGGAATGCTCAACAAATGGCCAATATGATAGACAATGGATAACAAGTATGAGTTTCTACAAAATGCTCCCGACAATACAAATAAGCCTCCAAAGTTTGGATAAGAGATGAATACCAATTCCAAGTGCCAAACCCCTCACTACTGGAAGATGCCACGCTCTAATGGATAACTGAAGCTCCTCAACAATTCGGCCCTGGTGCCAAAGATGTCCAATCACCTCTGGAAATATGCCAAACAGTAGATCGGGTGATGGTAAGAACAACCTAGGTGCCCGAATATCCAAGATCCCTCTCAACCTCTGTAGATTTGAACTCCTCTACTGAATGGTGTGCCCCATTGGATGACTGAAGCCCTAGATAATTCAGCCCTGATGAAAGAGGCCTCCAAATGCTCTGAAACTCTCCACAATGATAGATCAGGACGCTGCAATGAGAACCCAAGTGCTCGAATATTCAAATACCAGCTAGATCCTTAGATCTAGCTACTCTCCAAATAATGGTGCGCCCTCCTCTTGGGAAAATGTCACACTCTCAATACAAATCGATCCTCCACTAAAGGACTCCAGAAAACCACCAAGAATGATGCCAAGACACCTACAAAGGAAAACCACTACCTGGAATTCCTGGAATCCCTTCTCCTCAGCTAGGATGAATCCCTCCTCAATGAATGGGGCACCCCCCTTGCTAGAAACCCCCAACTTGTGCGCCCTCTCTCTACCTGCACAAGCAACTGATGTGGAATCCTCTTACCATTGAGTAGATTTGGAACTAGAATGGTGTGGGAGCGTATTGCAGCTTTGAGACCAAGCTTGGGACAATCTAGGTGGAATCTTTCACCACCGAATCGTCCTTTAGGGTTTGTTAAGTCAAAACCCTCAAAACCCCCAATATTGGGCTCACTAGCTAGAAGCCAGATATCAAAATAAGATCATACATGAATGAATGAGAAGAGGCCCTTGCCTTTCCT
>JZKD02S1826956.1:81198-91794 GCA_000966675.3 Picea glauca | reverse complement strand
CGAATTTTACCATTCGCCATACAATATATACAATGTTTTTAGGTATTTCGTAGATACCAAAACCCTAATCCCTTAATCCGGGATTAATTTACAAATCAGCTAAAAATAGCAAAAATCCGCTAAAAATAGCAAATAACCACCCAAAAAAAAAAAAATTGGGGCGTTGCCCCGAACGCTGCGCGTACTTGGGGTGCTGCCCCAAACCCCATCGGCCCCGGGCTACAGCCCGGTGCCGAACGCTCCGCGTAACCAGGGGGGGGCATACCTGCCCCCCCTGGGACCCCCCTAGGAAGCGCCCGACGCAATGACAGAGCCCTAGGTGAAGGGATCGTCAGACGCAGTCGTCGTATCTGACGCACCCACACACACACACATGAAAAGAATATAACACATACCCAACAATGTGGACACCTCAGGTGGAGTTCAAAGATGAGTCCATAGGGCAAAGACACGGTCCACCATTCTGGACAATGCCTCTACCATGTGCTAGCAGTCCTGGATAGTTGCTTGAGCCAATTAAATCTTTTGTTGGAACATAGTTGGTGTTGGATTGGCTTGGTGGAGCGAGGGATGAAGAGATGTGAATTTGGAATTGAGAGTCTATAGGTGGGCCTTTATGGTCAAGAGCTTAAAACTGGGGGGAGTATCTTTCCCCTGCATTGAAGTGGTAGGAATATTTTCATATAGGTTGTCCATAGATTTAAGAAGATCGATGAGCATTGTACTTAGATCAGTGTATTTGTCATGGGAAACTACATGTGTCACATTGTTTGTTTCATAACTCCTTTGTAATACTTGATGATCCTGAATCCCCTTTTGATATTGTTCACGCATATGATTATGTGTGACAATGTCCACTTGGTATTGGAGTTGTAACTATGCATGAGCTTTGCCCAGTCTGTGGTTGTGCTCACTTAATACAGAGAGTAGGGTGGTGGCACAGTCATGTCAGATTGGAGTTGTGATGGGTTCCAATGGAATATTGCCAATGTTTCATCCATCAAATGAAATGGGTGTTGATGGGTCAAATCAAAGGATATGAACGGGGTTACTGGACCCATTCCTGAAAACTGGGGGTATTGGTGGAATGTTTGATACTAATTTTGGTCACTGGAGTTGTACACAGAGATGGTGAAAAATAAGAATAGCCTTCGTACATGTTTGTTGTTGCAATAATTGTTTCCTTCAAAGTGGGTCTATCATTGTTGTGACTTCCAACTCCATCTGGATGGAGCCCTATCGTGCTGAGAGGTTGGAATTGTGGATGTTATGACTGGTCCTTTGTCGTTTTGTATCTTTGTGATTGGATTATGTTTGTTTTTTCACATGGAATGGATCTCGAGGGATTTTATCTAAAGTATTATATTTGGATCCCCCCCCATGGGAACTATGTGTTGCGCTTGCAACCTCAGCCTACTTGCGGTCTTGATTGTGCTTGGTGCGTGTTTCCAGAGTGTCTATTTCTTCAACTAGTACTCGTTGTAGATGTGCAGGCCATTCAATGATGTCTGGTTGCATGTCCTATTTAGTAATGCAAAACTATAGTAACGCCATTGCAACCCCCTGGTCATCACTGGGATAGATAAACATGTTATGAAAAGTGCATTCAAATAAAATGTATCCCTCATACCTATCCATAATGGGGTGCACGATGCGCACTTGCGAAGTAGTTGCTTGAATGACTTGTTGGTACCAATTATGAAACAACTCATTGTGGGACTCTTGGGTGTGAGGATCCCTACTCTCATGCAATTGAAGAAATCGAGGAGCTTCAAAAGCATGCCTACTCCTAGCAGGTCATTCGAAACCTCGAGGGGGTCTCCAGAGTACCATGGAAAGAAGAAGTAGAATCCAACTATAATGAAACTCTTTCCTAGAGTCCTCGGCATCTAAACAATCATCAATAAATGCATTCAGTACATAGTGATCCTAGGAAATTTGAATGCCTACTACACATCATTTTGTCAATCGAACCAGTATTCATTCATTCTTCTCCCACATATGGTTAATTGGAACCCATTCTTTGTGCGTTAGGCTTATTTTCTTGACTTGGGGAAAAGTGAGGAACTAGAGGGACAAACTTCCTTCTGGGTGCATCACACGGGGCATTGAGGGATCGTTTTTTTTTCTCATATCCTTGCATGACTATCCACCACCATTCACAAGAACACATGTAGTGGCTAATATCAACATCTGGTCTAAACCTTTCTGGCATAAATGCTTCCACAACTTCCCATTCTCAATAAGGTTCTCTATGTGTTTCCCACCATTGCGTCAGTATTCCTATGAGCATAGTATCAAGGGTTCACACCCGATGGTGTTCAGGAACATGTTGTATTTAGGCTATAAGTGTGTCCATTGTTTCTGACCCATCATCTCGGTAGCATCCAAACTCTTTCTCACACACTTCTGTGGAGATATGCGTCCACCTCCTTATCGAAACTTCATATAGCTTGTTTTTCCACTTTTCCATGGATTCTTCAGAGTCAGTATCATAGGACTTCACACTTCTCCAACTCATCTATCCATCAGTGGTGGGATTGATTTAGTCCTCCCTCCACTCGTTAATCTTATAATTTTTTTCAATAACAGAACTTTGTGCATCCTCATCCACTGGTTTATTGTATCTCTCTCCTTAATTTGGATCTAGTGGTGCAACTACACACAGGATGTCTATCTCTTCTTCAAATTCAAGACTTCATTGTTATCGAAGGCCCAGTCAATTCCAAGCAATGCGGGGTATCGGTTAGACTCATCCATAATCTCTATGACCTCAAAGTCGGAATTTTTCTTCACCCCTTTTATATCCACCTCAACTTGATCCAATCAGCCTATAGGATAGATATTGAATAGATTTTCTAACCGCAACAGAATAGGTGACCAGACTAGACTCAACTTCCCCATCAACTTGTAGGATTTCTTTGGTAAAGTTTTCACGTCAAAACCCATATTCAACATGACTCCATCCATGTCGTAGCCAACAAGATCTGATGTCATCTTGTATTCGCGTCCCATCCACTTTTTCTTACTGACATGAAACAGATCTCTTTCTAGTAGGGGAGTTGATATAGTCCTATCTATCATCTCTTTCCCCATATAAGTGGATAACATCTATGTTAACTTCTTCGCAACCTAGGGATCACTAAGCAATCTTAAACAACAACGTAATAAATTACTTACTCGATCCTCAATGTCTATCTCGCTCCCCAATTTTCATAATGCTTCGGCACACACTGCACACTGCAAGTCCTCTATGTGTTTCTCTTCAAGCGCTCTTTTCTTATCACATCACAACTCTTCTCATCAGTGCTCTTCTTCCATTAAATTATGCATTGTGTGTTGTATCTCCTANTTTGGAATTGAGAGTCTATAGGTGGGCCTTTATGGTCAAGAGCTTAAAACTGGGGGGAGTATCTTTCCCCTGCATTGAAGTGGTAGGAATATTTTCATATAGGTTGTCCATAGATTTAAGAAGATCGATGAGCATTGTACTTAGATCAGTGTATTTGTCATGGGAAACTACATGTGTCACATTGTTTGTTTCATAACTCCTTTGTAATACTTGATGATCCTGAATCCCCTTTTGATATTGTTCACGCATATGATTATGTGTGACAATGTCCACTTGGTATTGGAGTTGTAACTATGCATGAGCTTTGCCCAGTCTGTGGTTGTGCTCACTTAATACAGAGAGTAGGGTGGTGGCACAGTCATGTCAGATTGGAGTTGTGATGGGTTCCAATGGAATATTGCCAATGTTTCATCCATCAAATGAAATGGGTGTTGATGGGTCAAATCAAAGGATATGAACGGGGTTACTGGACCCATTCCTGAAAACTGGGGGTATTGGTGGAATGTTTGATACTAATTTTGGTCACTGGAGTTGTACACAGAGATGGTGAAAAATAAGAATAGCCTTCGTACATGTTTGTTGTTGCAATAATTGTTTCCTTCAAAGTGGGTCTATCATTGTTGTGACTTCCAACTCCATCTGGATGGAGCCCTATCGTGCTGAGAGGTTGGAATTGTGGATGTTATGACTGGTCCTTTGTCGTTTTGTATCTTTGTGATTGGATTATGTTTGTTTTTTCACATGGAATGGATCTCGAGGGATTTTATCTAAAGTATTATATTTGGATCCCCCCCCATGGGAACTATGTGTTGCGCTTGCAACCTCAGCCTACTTGCGGTCTTGATTGTGCTTGGTGCGTGTTTCCAGAGTGTCTATTTCTTCAACTAGTACTCGTTGTAGATGTGCAGGCCATTCAATGATGTCTGGTTGCATGTCCTATTTAGTAATGCAAAACTATAGTAACGCCATTGCAACCCCCTGGTCATCACTGGGATAGATAAACATGTTATGAAAAGTGCATTCAAATAAAATGTATCCCTCATACCTATCCATAATGGGGTGCACGATGCGCACTTGCGAAGTAGTTGCTTGAATGACTTGTTGGTACCAATTATGAAACAACTCATTGTGGGACTCTTGGGTGTGAGGATCCCTACTCTCATGCAATTGAAGAAATCGAGGAGCTTCAAAAGCATGCCTACTCCTAGCAGGTCATTCGAAACCTCGAGGGGGTCTCCAGAGTACCATGGAAAGAAGAAGTAGAATCCAACTATAATGAAACTCTTTCCTAGAGTCCTCAGCATCTAAACAATCATCAATAAATGCATTCAGTACATAGTGATCCTAGGCAATTTGAATGCCTACTACACATCGTTTTGTCAATCGAACCAGTATTCATTCATTCTTCTCCCACATATGGTTAATTGGAACCCATTCTTTGTGTGTCAGGCTTATTTTCTTGACTTGGGGAAAAGTGAGGAACTAGAGGGACAAACTTCCTTATGGGTGCATCACATGGGGCATTGAGGGATCGTTTTTTTTTCTCATATCCTTGCATGACTATCCACCACCATTCACAAGAACACATGTAGTGGCTAATATCAACATCTGGTCTAAACCTTTCTAGCATAAATGCTTCCACAACTTCCCATTCTCAATAAGGTTCTATATGTGTTTCCCACCATTGCGTCAGTATTCCTATGAGCATAGTATCAAGGGTTCACACCCGATGGTGTTCAGGAACATGTTGTATTTAGGCTATAAGTGTGTCCACTGTTTCTGACCCATCATTTCGATAGCATCCAAACTCTTTCTCACGCACTTCTGTGGAGATATGCGTCCACCTCCTTATCGAAACTTCATATAGCTTGTTTTTCCACCTTTCCATGGATTCTTCAGAGTCGGTATCATAGGACTTCACACTTCTCCAACTCATCTCTCCATTAGTGGTGGGATTGATGTAGTCCTCCCTCCACTCGTTAATCTTATAATTTTTTTCAATAACAGAACTCTGTGCATCCTCATCCACTAGTTTATTGTATCTCTCTCCTTAATTTGGATCTAGTGGTGCAACTACACACAGGATGTCTATCTCTTCTTCAAATTCAACACTTCATTGTTATCGAAGGCCCAATCAATGCCAAGCAATGCGGGGTATCGGTCAGACTCATCCATAATCTCTATGACCTCAAAGTCGGAATTTTTCTTCACCCCTTTTATATCCACCTCAACTTGATCCAATCAGCCTATAGGATAGATATTGAATAGATTTTCTAACCGCAACAGAATAGGTGACCAGACTAGACTCAACTTCCCCATCAACTTGTAGGATTTCTTTGGTAAAGTTTTCACGTCAAAACCCATATTCAACATGACTCCATCCATGTCGTAGCCAACAAGATCTGATGTCATCTTGTATTCGCGTCCCATCCACTTTTTCTTACTGACATGAAACAGATCTCTTTCTAGTAGGGGAGTTGATATAGTCCTATCTATCATCTCTTTCCCCATATAAGTGGATAACATCTATGTTAACTTCTTCGCAACCTAGGGATCACTAAGCAATCTTAAACAACAACGTAATAAATTACTTACTCGATCCTCAATGTCTATCTCGCTCCCCAATTTTCATAATGCTTCGGCACACACTGCACACTGCAAGTCCTCTATGTGTTTCTCTTCAAGCGCTCTTTTCTTATCACATCACAACTCTTCTCATCAGTGCTCTTCTTCCATTAAATTATGCATTGTGTGTTGTATCTCCTAACACAAACGAGCTTCTTCCAATGATATTTGCATCGCGCGCTGGAGTTATTCCCTGGTGCGAGCCTCCTCTAGTGACCTTTGGGTCACCCTCTGTACCTCTTCACGGATCCAAGCCTCCTCAAGCAACCTTTGTTTCACTCGATGTAATTCTTCGTGGATCTTAGCCTCCTCTAATGATATTTGCGTCGCGCATTGCAATTATTTGTGTGCTATTTCTTCTTCAATGTCTCTTTGTGTGTCACATGGAAACTGTTTTTGTTGGGTAGCATCAAACTTGGTATGGGGTTATGTTTTCTTCTTTATATTCCCCTCCAACTCTTGACCTAAGCTCTCAGCATGCTCAAAGTATTCTCATTTCTTCGCTCCTCCTTGGGTTACTACCCAGACATCGACTTCCTCATATTTCTTATTATTCATGTGTGGCTCTGCATGCACCATATTGCATTGTGTCTTCTTTTCTTCCCACTTCTTCACTAATTCGGGACAGTCCTCTATGACATGGTCAGAATTGTAGAAGTATGCACACAACATGTGTTTCTTGGTACAGAACCTTGATACATGATCAATTTCTCCACAATTGAAACAAGTGGGGGGTCTACCTCCCCCTCCACCATATCCTCAGTCACGACCATGCCCATATCTTCCTATGGGACCTCCTTGGTATCTTCCTCTCTCTATGTTGCCACAATCACCCCCCTTCTATTATTTGTGTACCCTAAATGCATCGCAGTTATTGTCTTACATCAGCTGAAGTGATAGATAGTTATTGAAATCATGTCCCACGGATTTACAGAACTCGCAAAATAGAGTATGATGTGTCTCTTGATACTTCTGCAAAGTTGGGAAGTGGGGCAGTAAATGGCCCCACTGTCGTCATATCTCACACCATTCCATCTATCTAGTTGGGAATGGAATTGACATGCTCGTTGCTACATAATTCAAAAGTATAGGGAACCCATCCCTATAATGTGCCTCAGTGAGACATGTGGTACACCATACGTGCTCGTGCACAACTTTTATATTTTCCATATCTTGCAGCTACATTGTTAGATTGGCAAGTTGTGACTGCACCTGGACCAATCTTGTCGATATCTCTGCCCCTCCTAGTGTAGCTTCTAGGCACATTGCAATTTCTACCACCTCTTCTTGAGTCATCACCTTTTGTTGGGTGAGTGGGACTTGGATACGGGGAAGAAACCCCACAATAAACCACTCTCTATGTTGTACGTCCTGAATTTGGAATGGTATCCTATCCAAACAAATCTTAAACCATTGTTCATATTCCCACACGGTTTCTCCTTGTCGTTGCTTAATCTCCTTGATCTCAGTATTACATTGAGATTTGAACTTGGGATTTTGAAAGTCCTTTAGTAAATCCCTCTTGATCTCAGTGAGGTACCTCATTTGTCATGTTCGTGTAGTGGACTTGTATTTCATGTACCATGCCAAGGTTCTATCCATGAACCTGGTTTCCAACTGCGTAATATTTGATTCTTTGTATGTGATCATCTTCATAGACCATATTGCTTCACACATGACCCAATGTTGCTATGCATCATCATTACCTACTCCATGGAACATAGGTAGCCTCAGGGTGCTATCTTGACTTTCCATCATCACTCTCCAACCAAATCCTTCGATCTGACTGATGGGTTTCAAACTCCTCACTACTAATATTCTCCTAGGTGAAGTAGCGTTGACCTCGCCTTCTTTTTCACTCGTCTCTTTTCCTCCAACTTCTTCTAGTCTTTCTTCTCCTATTTATACTATTCCAATCACTTCACTATCTATTGTTTTTTCTTCTTGATTACAAATGCGCAAGGGAGGTGGTTCAAAGGGGGGATAAATCCACCTCCTTCTATTAAACATTTCTTGTGAGGGGACCCTGAGATTTTCCTACGTGAAGTCGCACAACACCATCTACAATCACCAATTATTCTCCCTCACCACTAGGGGATCATGTATCTTTCTTCCTTCCTCATGCACCTCTACTCTGTGCTTCATCTTCCTCCGAATTTGCAGCACTCTGCAACATCCAAAGGGTTCATCCTTCATCACATGGGCCCCTAGGAATACTACTAATACTACTACAGGTATCCCCACTAGACACCCTACCCTCGACATTGCACCTCTTCGTAGGCATATCTTCGCATGTGCTCCACTCTGGCACAACACATTCTTCCACACTACCTCCTTATGTAGTCTCTTTTATCTTCATCCCGAGCCTGACCGCTCATCACACAACCCTTGTTATTTTATTTCCACATCTTTTTTCTTCTTTCCTTCTTAGCTCAACTCTTCTTGTGTATCTCTCAGCTCTCTCTCTCCTCTGTTGTTCTGGATCCATACCATTGCTCACCTCATTTCAACAACTTTTGGATCCTCCTCAATAGATCCTTCTCTTTTCTCATTTCCCCCCATATTTTCACCCAACTAGTGCTAGGGGAGTTTACTCAACAATCCTTTCGATATCCATGTGCATTAGTCCTTTCTCCATGAATAACATCTTGATTCAAAGTGGAATATGTTCTAGCATTCGTTTCCTTGAACCTTCTGCAAATTTTCGTTCAGCCTCGCTGAAAGAATTAGTGTACTCCACAACAAATTCAATGATATGTCCCTCCTTTACTCGAGAAAACAAAATCAATGGCCCAAGTCCACTTATTTTCCAACGCCTCCAATCTATCAAGTGTGGCTTGATTCCAAACCATCGATTCTAAAGGCTACAAGGAAGAATTGGTAGCAATTTTCCTTTTCATCAATTCACACAACAAACAGGGAAATTCAACAAAGAGCATCTCATACATATCAATATAAAGATACTTATCTTTCCATATCTTCACATTCACTCTCAGACCTTGAGTTTCTGGAAAGGCAAACTCATGCTAGTCCTTTGTAGTTAGCGACTTTATCCAGTCTTGAATTTCCTCCTGAGATGGATACCACCTCATTACTTGTGTTCATCATTCCAATACAAGAATTCTAGGTCCTGGAAATGGAACCGTTTTTTGGGTTGTTTCATGCTTGTGCATGTCCTTCTTAACATTGGGGAGTTTAGACCTAGGGTTCATCCAGAGTTGACCAACAAAAACCCAAAAGCATCGACATATCAATCTTCAGCCAAGGTCAAAGAAGGTCTCACCCAAGATGCAATGAGGATCACAGAGACCATATGGTCTTATGATAGAGATGAAGGACTAAATACACATGGATCCATCCAAGATAGCATCCATACACTTAATTAACAACAACTTACTATTATCAATATGTAAAACAACACACACACATACCCAAATAACACTGATTGACACACGATAGATCAGAATTGTTGCAGCTTTATTACTCCTTCCATTCCATTGAACACAAGCATACATTAAGGAAACTATATTCAACAACAATAGAGTCTTATGTCCTCTTTAGATAACTCCCCATAATTACAACATATTGCGACATGCACATCCTTTTAGACCACATATGCATGACAGAATTAAACTCTATTAAGAATCATTACAACATTACACTACTACAAAGGCTCAAAGCAAGCTCTAGACAATAAAGAACTAACAACAACAACTTAGTGAATCCCTTGATTGACTAACTCTATTTCTAATGTCATTGCTTCCTTTTATATCTTTCTTTGCTTGGGACCAATATAGAATTTATCCTATTGACATGCTAGAATAGGTGGAAGTGAACATTGATGGGAAAAGAACTAAGGTATACTTTTAAGTGATCGAGATTATGGATGACTCGGACCCCTATCCATCTCTACCTAACATTGACTAGGCATTCGATAAAATGTTGTATTGAACATGAAGCAATGACATATGTCCTTTGTGATAAACACCTTGCACATTATTGTGCCATTGGATCCAAATGAGGGTGATAGGTATAAGGAGCCTATGAATGAATATCTGTAAAGTTCCATCATAGAAAAAATATACAACATTATAGAGCACAAGGATAATGATGTGAATCCAACAACCGATGGCGAATTGAGATAGAGAAGTGTTCACTCTTGTGGCATAGATTTGGAGGATGCTATGGAAAGATGGAAAAATAATTTGTATGAGATATCAACTTGAAGATGCGCATGAATCACCAAAGCAGTGCATTGGATCAGATCAGAGTTGTGTGACCTACCAAAACATAGTTACCGACTTAATGAGAAATTGATCTCAAAACAAGAACTCTAGCCCAAAAACCCTATTTTTTTTGTCAGAAACACCAAAATCAACCCCTAAATCAAAAAGTAGTGCTACCGGTAGCACCCCTTTTTTGAAGGGTGGTTAAAATTGGGACTTGTTTGAAATTTTAGCCTTGACAACCAATACCATTTCATAAAATTAACCCTAGAATCGAAGAGTGATGCTACTGTTATCACTCCATGAAACTCTTTAGGGTTGTAAACTAAATATTCTTGGTAACTTAAGAATATGGTAAATTAGGTATGCTTGGAACAATGGGATAACTCAAAA